>SRPY01000018.1:0-127403 GCA_018360145.1 Claviceps africana
GGCCTTTTTTTTTTTTTTTTCTTCGTCGGGCTGGCTACTATGCGAGGAGATCAAGAAGTCGGCCAAAAATCGTGGGGGAAGCTGGACGGCCGCGACAAGTCACATGGGTATTTTTTGGGGGGGGTGTTTTTTTTTTTTCCTCTGGTGAATGGCGCGGGACGGGTATCGATAGGACGAATGACGTGGTGCGGAGCCACAGTGCGGCCGTGCAGATGCGCGTGGTACGTACCGCCGCGGGCGGGACCTAGGAGAGCTCCCGGGTCTGCGGGAGCTGTCATGGACTCATGGCATGATGCGCGAGCAAGCATGTACCGCAAACGCTGCGCATGTAGAGCTACCAGTTGACACGTCAAGCCACAAAAAGCCCGGAACCATGGCTCCCCCCCCCTGGGAACGTGTCCTTTTGTCCTTTCCGGGAATTACGCCAAAGCCCGTCTTAAGCTTGCCGTGTCCCAGATTCCTTCCCACCCCATGTCCTGGCCGCCCATCCATCCATCCTCTTCCACTCTCGGCCCAACACGCTCTCGGCTGCCTTTTTGACCTTTTTATCTTTTTTTTTTTTTCTTGCCTCTTTTTTTTCTTTTCAACGGGCCCCCCCTTCCCGGACGTACCGACAACGCATCCTGCCAAAGCATGTGGATTCTCCCCCTTGTCGGCTACGCAGGAGCCATTATCGGCTTCTGCTTCCTCACCCTCTCCATCGCTTCGGGGCTGTACTACCTCTCCGAGCTCGTCGAGGAGCACACCGTGCTGGCCAAACGGCTGCTCACGCGCCTCATCTACGCCGTCTTGGCCGTCCACCTCGTCCTGTGGCTGGTGGATGGCTTCCCTCTGGGCGCGACCTTGCTGGGCATGTTTGCGCATGTCGTGTACCTGGGAAACATGCGCAGATTCCCCATGGTGAGGCTGTCGGACCCCCTGTTTCTGCTGTCCTGTGGTACGCTTTCTTCCTTTCCTTTCTCCCTCTCTCTCTCTCTCGGGCGACGACGTGGCGTGTTGCCCGTGAATCCCAAGGCCAAAAAAAAAAACAAAAAAACAAAAAAACCTAACGGTGGGATGTTGGTAGTCCTCGTTCTGGTCGACCACTACATGTGGTTCCGCTACTTCTCCGACTCCCAACTGCATGCCTACCAGCGATCGTCGTACTATGAGGGGGTCGACCTGCCGAGCTTCTCCATGATTGCCTCCTTCTTCGGCCTGTGCGTGTGGCTCGTCCCCTTTGCGCTGTTTGTCAGCTTGTCAGCCAGCGACAATGTGCTGCCCACCATGGGCACGGAGCCCGTGCGCGGCGCAGATGGCAAGACGAAGCCGCAGGGCATGGTCAAGGCCTTGGTGGACTACGCCCGAGGTGCGATTGGGGAGATTGCCGGGCTGCGCAGTCTGGGACGGCCGTGAGGGGAGGGTCGTACGGCAAAAAAAAAAAAAAAAAAAAAAAAAAAAAAAATAGGAGGGAGGAAGAGCATCTTTGTGAAGCCCTACATTTCCTTCTTCGTCTTACTTCGTCGTCGTCTACAAAGCCCAGTGCAGCGCCCGTCAAAATCAAGAGTGTCCGCGGAAGAGGCACCACCATTACACATCTCTTCTTGGCAAGCCGCCCGGCCGAAGCGTCCCTTCGCGACACGTCGGTAAGTTTGATGCGCAGTATCCCTCCGGTCTCCCGCGTCCGTGCCGGTTCCCCCCGTCACAAGCAGCTCCCGTTCATGATGAGAAACCCCCCCTTTTATTGGTCGAGACAAGGTCTCCCTTGCGTGATTGTCCATTCATAGTCATAGTTACCCTGTCGTGCTGCTCCCGCCATGGCCTCCCGTGAGGCGTCGCCTCTTTACCCCCCCTCCCCCCCCCCTTTTTTATCCCCTGCCCTTTTCAACTCCGCTAACGCGAGCACCTACCCAGAAGATGACACATGTACGCACCCACGCCGGGCACAAACCCCGCCACTCTCTCCATCAGCAAAACGAAACGATACCACGTCCGCGCTCGTCGACACGCAACCGAATTCTCGTCCCCGCCAGCCACCGACGACGCGCTCCCGGAGCCGCACCAGGTCTCCACGCCAACGGGAAGGCGCGTGGTGACAAGCCGCACTCCGGAGCACGGCACATGATGGGCCTCGGACGACGACATCGCCACGCACCCCGGGGACATGTCTCTCGTTTCCGTCCCGTCCTCCGCCGCCCGTGACCATCACGTGCACTCAACACCCACGCCGCCGTGGCCGAGTAGATCGGGGAGGGGGAAGCGAAACGCGGTGCGTCGTTTCTGAGACAGTAGGATAGGGTACAGGTGCAAGTACAACACGTAGGAATAGAAACACCCCCTCGTGCCATTCTCGGCGTCCAGACCATGTCGCATCGTGATTTTCGATGTTTTGTACCAACAACGATGCTATCGGCATGCCAAGGTATTTCCTATTCAATCCCGACGTCCATGTCCCGTGTCGGACCACAATCACCAGCTTACACACTCGCGCTCTCCTTTCGCACTCTTTCCACGTGCCAGCCCCCCCCCCCCCTTTCCATCATCCCCCTTCTCCGCCCTCTCCCATGCTGCAATGCTCTTTGTCAAAAGGGAAATAAACAGAAAAAAAGTTTCGTCATCGTCGTCTTGCCATGCCCCCTCCCCCCCCCTTGTAACTTGACTGGCATTTTATTAGTTCGTACTGCTCAACAAGTATTCGACTGCTCCCTGAACGCTGCCTCCGCTTCTGCGGAGAGCCGCCACGTTGCGGTCAAAGTCGAAGAAGCCCATGTCGTTCAGCTGACGCAGCTGGTCTGCGTATCTCTCCTCCGGGGGTCTGTTGTCGGGGGGCGAGGTGGTCGCGAGTCCGCCGCCTCCTCCTCCCAGCATCTGCATCATCTGCTGCATCATCTCCGGCGTCATCCCAAACGGACTGGCGGCATTGCCTCCTTGCAAACCCTGGGGGAACAAGGCGGCAAAGGGGTTGGCGAGGTTTTGATGCTGCGCGTTCTGGGCGTCATCGGCGCCTCCTGTCTGCGTCGTGGTTTGGGCGTTGCGGGGTTCTGATGGTTGCGTGGATCCTTGCGCGCCTCCAGCGCCGCCGGGGCTGGTTGCCAGAGACGGAGAAGCAAATGGACTGCCGCCACCTCCCAGGCCGTTCAGTGCTTGAAGCAGCTGCGCCATGTTCGTTCCACTGCTGCCACCCGCGCCTCCTCCCGTCATACCAGGCAGCATGAACGGGTTCAAGAAGGGGTTATGCTGCTGGTTTGCGTCTCCTGCAGGAGTCTCGTCATCGCCACCGGCGGCGTCTGGCGACGACGTGTCCGTCGCTCCGGGAGCAGGAAAGCTCGAGTCAGCGCCGCGCATATTACGCTGCATACGCATAGCTTGGCTCATCATTTGCGGATTCGTCATCATCTGCCTCATGAAGGGAGACGTGATGATTTCTCTCGCGTTGGGCATGTTTCGCAGCATAGGATTTGAATCGATGAGCATGTTCACAAAATCCGGATTACCCAAGGCTTCGTTCATAGATTGCTGGACGTTCGGGTCTGACATCATGCGCTGAATACGCTCTTCATCCATGGGCGGTCCCATCTGATCTCAATCCAGATTAGTAGAGAATTTGATGAAGGAAAAGTACAAGAGGAAAGAAGGAGAAGAAAAAAAAAGAAAAAAAAAAGAAAAAAAAAGAAGGGTCACATACACCACCATCGGGCCCAAACATGTCCATGCCAGGCAGATTGATCTGGTGGCCAGCATATCTCGCACCAGTCAGACCGGCCAAGGGATCGTTGGGGTTGGTGCCAGCCGAGATGTTCTCGGGCACAGCTCGAGCGGTCGATCCGCTAGCCGACGTCTGCTGTGCGGGATTGCTGGCGGCGCTCTTGACCATGTGAATAGTGTTGTTATGCTTGACCTTGTAGGACCCAATCGTGTCGTCGTTCTTCATGACGCGACCAGAGTAAATCAGCCTTTGGCGCTCGATGGGAATGTTTTCAAAGTCCTCGCCGGCAAGCGTGGTCTTCAACTCGAGTACGGTGGCCGATTCGGCCATTGTGATGGTGTGGTTTCGATCTGAGGACGTCTTGACCTTGAAGGTGACGTGCGCATCGCCACTCGACTCGGCAGTATCGGCCATGGCGACAAACAAAGAAGAAGAAGAAGAAAATAACAAGGGGATTTTCTGTCGAAAAGAGCGTCCGTGGAGCTGCGTGCGTCTCGGGCGGGGGGCGAGTCGATGTCGTCTACGGCGGGCCGGCAACCAACGGCGGGGTGTGACGACCAAGCACGAGGGACTCCGGTACGGGATCGATGAGCGGGAGGCGGTGTCTTGGAGAAGGGAAATACCCCGCGAGGCAGGTGGGTGCAGCAGGAGGATAAAGGAGGTGGCAGAATCAATCCAGGAGATGGCGGCGAGTTGGTGGTGAAAGAGGAGGCGGGAGGTGAGTCGTGCCGCGGTGCTGCGTGATGTTGCAAGAGCAGAAGAATGAACGGGCGAGGGAAATTGAATACCAGGGCAGGTACCTAGGTACCTACTTACCTACCAGACGTGCTCAGAGACGGGCAACGCAGCAGCCAGGGCGTCTCGGGCCTTGGTAGGTAGGTACCTACTTGGGTAGCAAGTAGGACCTTATGTACCTACCCTAAGTACAGGTAAGTAGGTACTTAGTAAGTACCTAGGTAAGTACTTAAGGTAGGAAGTAGATGAGTAGTACTTACTAGGTACCTAAGTAGGCACTAGTCGCTTCCCAGCCCAGCAGGCGAATGGCAAGAGACGGACCAGACCAGACCAGACATTCTCTCCATGGTCGGTTCGGTGGAGCGTAGACGGCGATGGACCGGTTTGGAACTTTGGACGGCCGGCCTGGTCCGTCGTGATTCGCCGGCAGGCCAGCCGAACAGGCAGGTGGCTTGATAAACGTCTGGTCAGGACGGGAACAAGTAGGAAGTACCTACCTACCTAGTACTTAAGGTAGTAGGTAAATAGGGACGCCGTGCTACCTGTGCTCGTCCTCTACACCACATGCACGAATAGAACGGGCAAAAAAAAAAACGAACAGAAAAGATAAGAACGAAGAAAAAACCAAAAAAAAAACCAGTTGAGCACATACAACACTGGGTATTCACTGGTCGTCACCGACCCAATTACTAATCCAGCGCTCGCCAGGTTATCCTAGGGGATCGGACGGGACCCTGATTTCTGCTGGCGGCTGTGGTCGTATGTAGCTGCACGGGGGGACTAATCATGCTATAAACTCTGTCCGGAGCAGGGAGGCCATCATCAGTGCAGGCATCAGTGCAGGCATCAGTGCAAGGTCCATATCTGTAGTACACATGTATGTCATATGTATGTATGTGCGTAGGTAAGTAGGTAGGTAGGTAAGTAGGTAGGCACCTAGGTAGGTATGTGTGTAAGTAGGTAGGTAGGTAGTTTGTAGGCTATAGTATGTGCCCTCCTCAACGAGCTCCCACGGCTTGCTCGCTCAGTCCCGGGCATAGTATTCGTCCTGCATCCTCTTCTTCTCCTTGTCCGTCGCGCGCGCGTCTCGCCCGTCGTCGACGCCCGCGGGCCTCTTGTCCGCCCAAAACGCCTCTCGCTCCCGCATCAGCTCGTCGGCCCACGCCCTCGTCTCCGGCAACCTCATCAGCCCGCTCACGTAGGCAAACTCGCGCAGATCTAGCGTGCCCTCGGCGCGCCTCTCATACTCCATCATCTGTAGCAGCAGCTCCATCTTGTCAATGTCGTGGACATAGTGGCTGTCGAGCGTCTTGCTCTCCTCATACTCGGTCCAGATGTCGCGAATCTCCTGGCCCACGGCCGCATTGTCCTTGTTTCCGAATAGACTCTTTGTGAGGAAATCCATGGTGAGGCTCTCGCGCCTGCTCTTCTCGGGCTTGGGGACCCCGTCCACGGGGGTGATGTCGCCGACAAGAAGCTCGGCCATGTCGTGTACGAGGCACATCTTGATGCATTTGGGCAGATCGAGACGGGGGGCGAGCGAGGGGGGCGCGAACATGGAGATGATGGACATGCGGTACATGTGGTCGGAGATGGATTCGCCTCTGTGGTTGGCGTCCGACGAACAATGAATTAGCACAGTTGGTCATGGTTTTTTTTATACTCTCGATGTCTGGCCTTGTTCAAAAAAGCCTCCTCACAGTCATGACCGGAGAACAAAGCATACCTCTCGATCCCAAACCGCCGCCAACCCTCCCGTTTCGTCGTCTTCAGTCGCTCAAGCGCATGGAAGAAGGCCAGCGGCGACTGCCCCCCCGACTGAAACCTCCCCCCAGGAATCTCGTCCAGGACCTTTTCCACCTCCCATTGGCCCGAGACTTTGACCATGGGGGTGAATCCGAGATCTGCAAATCCAGAGTCAACAAATTGGGCTTTTTCTCCCGTCCTCCCAAGGGGAGCTTTTTGGATCCAACGTACTTGCAATATCCGGCTTGCCATTGGCGGCGTGTTCGCCAGGCGATCCCATGACGACAGCTCCCCGTGTGTGTGGGATTGCGTGGGGATACACTAGGTGATGGAGGCGGGTTCCTCACAAGTCGTCTTCCCGTGATGCAGAAACAACCGCGACGAGGGCACGGAGGCGGGTGGGGTATACGGCGACGTCGAAACGACGGAGGAGAAACGAAGCAGTCCTGGCGGCCGCCTTTGTGCGGTTTTTTTTTTCTTTTTTTTTTTCTTTTTTTTCTTCTTCTTCTTCTTCTTCTTCTTCTTCTTCCCTTCTTCTTGAATTTGAGGGAAAATCAAAGGCAGACGAAACAACGACAAGAGGTGTTGCCAGAGAAAACAATGACCGCGTTGCTGGAAGCTGTGAATGCAAATGCATGCACAGGGCAGCGAGTTGGTGGTGGACACTGGCCCGACTGGGGGCGCCAAGCAAGCCAGCCCAGCCAGTGGCCGAGCTTGGATTGGCTTTCATAAGTATGTACATGTGTTGGCCGCGACGGGGACGACGGGCGCAGCTGGGGCAGCTGGGGCAGCTGGGCCAGCTGGGGGCCCACCCCGTTGCCGTCGGGCGGTGGGTCCAACTTGGCGCAAACAGTGGTGGTGAACAAGAAATAATCAACGGCTCCCGAATCCTGCGTCCCGACTGCATCATCAAGCATTGGTTCATGGTTTCATTTCCATAGACCATGGGGCATTTCTCGTCCCCAGCAAAATGCCGAGGCCAGGCCTGCCTTGGAGACGAGCAAATGGACGCGTGTCCCGTCCACTACCAAGCATGCATGATATCCATGAGCGATCATGGCTGGGGACAACTCGTCACGACTGGCGGCCAACATGGAAAACACCAAGTCGCTCTTGCCCATTTCGGCTACCTGCCGCTCATAGAGTCACAACCATGTCCATGTCCAGTCGCTGTGCTTGCGCTCCTCTATTCCCCTCCATCCGACACGCAACTATCACGCCCGTAGACGCCCGTGGACGCAGGAGGCGAATGTCGTGCATCGTGCAAGACCAGATCGACCCCGTCTTCCAAAGTGTACCCGCTGATGATAACCCTGCAGCTTCAAACTGCTTACCCCCTACTTATATAATACGAAGTGGTCTCGGAAGCCAGCGAAGTTCACCGGCAAACCAGAAGAACAACAACCAACCCGCCATCGCCATGACCGCTGACACCACAGTCGAAACCATCATCAGATTGATTATGTTGACGACCGCATCATTCTCCACATGTTCGGCTTTCGGTGGTTCTGGGGCTTGTTGCGTACTGCTCCGAAGCAGAGGACCTTGCGAGGAATAATGTGCCGGCGCGTCCAGATATAGCGGCAGATGACACTAATACCCCATGTTAACCTTCTTTATTCGCACGGTTGATGTCATGACCCGACTTTGGTTTCCTACTTTGAGCTGGTTCGGCCACTACACCAAGACCAGTACAAGGAACATGATGCAAATGCATGCTGCTGGCTGCCACATGATGACGGGGAAAAAAAGGCGCTTAACGACGAAAACAGAGGTGAGCTCGTCGGAGCGATCGTGGAAGTTGATGGAGATGGATATATGGCCGAGTACGAATATATATGTATTTCACTCAACAATGAGGATAAATGATGCCAATAGCTCGTGGTAGCTGAAGACGCAAGGAAAAAGGGTGGGGAGACGAAAGCGCAGAAAAATCCGACGACATGTCCAGCTCCAAGAAGAGACAATAGTCCACCATCCTCCCTCCACGTGCGTCATGTTCCTTCCTATCTGAAGCTGGTGTACGGCCAGAACCTGCCCGCCAGGCAACACGAGTACATACTGTCGCGGCGCCTCGCCGTCTCCTTCAGCTCCACGGGTCCATCCTCGTACAAGACAGACCAGGCACACTCTTTCAGTAATTGTCCCAAATGTCCTTGACGTATTCCGCGGTCAACCGCTCATCGTTCCCGTACGTCTGCTGCCATCCCACAAACCCTCGGTCCAGCACCAAAACCTCCTGCTCCACCGCGTCCTCTCCTTCCTTGCCCAGCCGCCTCAGCAGCTCATCCTTCTCGCGCAGGTACTTCAACGCGGCACTCGGCCCGCGCTGCTGGCTCAGCGCGCAGTGGAACACGACCGTCTTCGTGTCCTTGAGCCTGCGCACGAGGGTCGGCATCATGGCGTCGAGCTGCAGCGTGGGGATGTTGGTGCAACCCTTGATGTGGCCGCCGATGTAATCTACCAAACGAGGAGAAACTGCATTAATGTACCTGCCACAGCTAGAGTTTTATTCCTCGACGTTTTCGTTTTTTTTTCACTCTTCTTTTTCTCTCTCTTCTTTTATACGTATAAATGTGTATATATTCACCTCCCTTGGTAAGAAAAGAAAAGGATAACAACAAATTGTCTCCAAGGACGACTTGCACCCCGAAAAAGCACGTCGAGCCAAAAAGGCGGAGGAGAAGAAAAAGAAAGAAAGAAAAAACCAAACACGTACCGTCGTCCCTAACATCAATAATGGCATAGCTCGGGCGCGCCGAACCCGCCTCCGCGAGAATCTTCTCAGAAAGCGCCTTGGCCGAGATGCGGCGCAGCCCTGCAACGGTAGTCATGCTGCACGGAGAATACGATGATGGAGCAACGATGCGTTTTTCGCCGTCACCAGCAAGGTGGTCCACGACGCGGAAGTCGGGGCAGAAAGAAACGCGAATTGCTCTCGGGTCGGTTTCGAGAGGGGAAGAAGGGGAAAAGAAAAAGAAAAAAAAAAGAGTGTGGTTGATGCTATTGCCGTGCGAGCGCTTGGAAAAGGGCGTGGTCTTTTAAAAAGCAACCAGAGCGGACCCCACTTTCGACATCGTGTCGGACGAGGCAGCTATCCGTCCGTGTTGGCAACACTTGGACGGTCAATCGCTTGAGACACGGAACAAGGACGGCGACGTGCAAAGATGGGGTCGCACGGCACAGCACGAGACGCGCACGGTTCGTTTGAAGATTTCATGTACCACCATTCTGTAGTCGTGCTTCTTTTGATATTGGGATATTAGAGGTCCGCCCCGACGCCGCAAATGCACGCACATACAAAAAAAGACTGGCCAAAAAAAAAAAAGAAGAAGAAAGAAGAAAAAGGAAGAAAAAGAAGCACAGACTACCAGCCGACCACAACGCCTTCGGCATGAGGCTTCCTCCCACTTCTAAGATGATGTTTCGCTGTCAAGAACCCAACCTCAATCCGCCAGAATTCGCCAAAAAAAAAGATAAAAACCAAACATCATCATCGTCAACAACAACAATGTACCAAAGAACCTCCATCCTTCCCAGAGTTGTATAGACAGGCACTCGATCCTCCCCTCGCCAAGGTGTTTTCATGCCTTACCAAGCCATCCCGCGTTGATGAAAAAGTCGAATATGCGTGCCCCTTTCTGCGAATCGAGACGACATATTTCCTTGGCCTGTTTCTTCTTCAAAGTCCCGTTCGTCTTGAGCGCTTCCTTCAGGATTTGTTCCTTGATCATGAGGTAGGGCTTGGGTTGCAGCCGAATCACTTCGCACAGCCGCGCTTCCTCTGGCGTGAGGAGGTGCAAATCTGCTGCCGTATCTTGGTTCAGCTGGAGCGGCTGCATGCCGGATATCGGTTGCGGGAAATGCTTGATTCTGGGCTGGGCATGGCCGTTGAGGCCATTGATTCCGTCGGTGCCTCCGGTGTGGCCGTTGGTCAACGGCTTCGCATCGCCGTCGGTCGTCTCGCGTATCGTCTGTGCTGCCGGACGAATCGCCAGATCCGGCGCAACAAGAAGCGCTGCACCGCTGGGCGGATCCGAGGCCGCCACCTGCTTGGATCGCTGGTTCGTGGCAAGCCGTTCGCGATCCATGGACCCCATCGGGAGCGACTTTTGAATGCGAGCCGCCTTTTCCGCCTCGTATTTCTCTCCGCTGCGAAGATCGCCAATCTTCAAGCTTCGCCACTCCTGCAGCTGGATGATGGCTTGCCGTAAATTTTGCTCGTCGATAAGCCCCTGACTGAAGTCTTCGAAATCTTTGTGGTTCATGATCCTCGCAAACGGCTTGGCCTTTTGTAGCAGTTCCTTCTCGTCCTTGGATCGCTTCTTCTCGACCTTGGTGTTTTCCCTATACTCCAATAGCTCGTGCTCAAAAATGACCTTTTTCCGCTCCACACGCTGCGTAAGGCGACAGTTGTAGATGTCCATGACCGTGAGCTTCAGCTCCATTTCAGGCTCTAGCTCGCCCGTTCGCGGATTGATGCCGTCGCCAGGGTCGAACTGCATGTGTTGCACGGCCTCCTCTGCCTCATTGGCGTACTCGGTTTCGAACTCGAGACGGCCCGGCATGAAACCTTGGATTTCGTGACAGCTGGGCACACTGGCGGTTGGTTTGGTTTTCGGCTGGAGCGCAGGCGCACTCTTTGACTTTTCCCGGCGCTCTTCTATCCTCCTCTTCTTTTGCGCCTGGAACTCTTCGCGCGGGATTTCGTTGGCGAGGTCGCAGTCGTGCGGCCTACAGCGCTTCGGAAGAGGGAACTTGGGCGAGTACACATAGGTTTGGAGGTAATGATCGCGGACCTCGTCCCTCTCGCGAAATCCACCAATGTGGTCCGCGATATCGGCCCAAGAACCAAGGCCGTATATTTCCGCGCCCTCCAGGAGAAGTAACTCTTCGTCCGCGCCCCAATCGCGCTCGAATATGGGAAATGAGTTTTGCTCGATGACTCGATACTCGTGGGTAGCCGGGTCGTGCGCGTTGCGAGATTCCCCCTTGGCAAAGCAGGAGACGCACAAGTCGAAATCAGAGCACGCTGGGTCGGCACATCTAATGCGAACCTATTCGTTGTTTACACGCGTCAGCTCAGTAGGCCATGAAGAAAAAAATAAAGAAAAACAGACAAAAACAAAAACAAAAAATAAATATTTTGGATCGGCCACTCCTGTCATGACGTAGGATGAGTCACAGTAGTTGCGACCAAGACGGCATACCGTTGATGTGATATCTGATGAGCACACGTCGCAAACATATTTAACGCCCCCTTCGCCTCTCGTCACAGTCTTTTTGCGAATGACACCCATCGTGAAGTAGTAGTGAGAAGCGGGTTGTCTTTGGTGGCTGCTCCACAGCTCGGCGCCGACACCATGGAAGCTCAAATCAATGAGCAACTACGGCTGGTGAATCGCGCCGGGTGGCGCTGGAATGGCGTTCCACGGGTCAAGGCGACGAGGTGGCTCGCGGAAACACGCGTGACGAAACAAATGGGGATCAAACGTCGGCGCTCGTTGATGGGATTGTGTCTCCTGGTGACGCGAAGTGCAGTCGGGTATCTAGTGGATGTTGCGAGATGCTGCGATGCAGCCGCGGGCCCGCCATGCGCGAGACCAGCCTGGGGCCGCATTAGGAGGGATGCATGGAACCACAGGGGGGGCAACCAACATGGCGGTTAGTCAGCTGCGCCGCCATATCACGTGATCCCCACGGCAAGCGACGCCTGGCGAAGGCGAAGAGGGCAAGAGGGCCAGCAGAGGGGCAGCTGGAGCCGCGGCGCAGCTGGAGGAGGCTCCCTGCAGAGAAAGAGAGGGGGGGAGAGAGAAAGCAGCACGTGGCCATCTCGCATCAGATGTTGCAGAACCACACTCGTTCGCCCCGTGCGCCGGCTGATACGTATCTCGGTACCTCGTAGAGTCGTGCTTCTCAAACGAGCATGTCGCCATCCCAAAATCAAAATACTACCTCCCTTCCAGGTACCCGCTACCTAAAGACCCAAGAAGGTACCTACTTCTTAAGTACCTACGTACCTGTAAGTACCTACCTACCTACCTAGGTAAGTACTAAGCACCTAGGTAGGTACTTGGGTTCTTAAGGTAGGGAAGTTTTATCCAAGGTGAGTATTAAGTATCTAGGGTACTTTGTACCAAGTACTCCAGCGAATACCGGTCGCTTGGCCCATGTGATATTCTCCCACGATCCTTTGAGCTCGAATCTTCAACTCAACCTCCTAACATTTCGCGCCGTCTTTTGCAGAAACCCAGCCGCTCTGCGCTTTTTGAAACCCTGAACTCTCCATCCATTGTTCCCACCTCTCGCCCTCGCCGCGATGCCGGACAAGATCCTCGACGACATCTCTCACAGGAGATACAACCCGCTTACTGACAGTTGGCTCCTGGTATCGCCGCACCGAACCAAGCGGCCATGGCAGTCAGTTTGAAGGCAGTTAATTAATCGAGGATGCCCAAAATCGTGCTGACGAAACCAAATCCCTAAAGAGGCGCGCAGGAGGCGGCTGCGGTCAACACCCTACCAGAGTATGATGCCAAGGTGAGCCGCATCGGGCCTGTCAGCCCAACGCCTTCCTCTCGCACTCAACGCAGCATCCCAGTCGTCAACTGTGTCTAAAAAAAGGGAGCCGAGTATCAGTGCTACTTATGTCCTGGAAATACGCGGGCTGCCGGCGACTCCAATCCCAAATATGAAACAACCTTTGCGTTTGTCAACGACTACAGCGCTGTTAAGGAGCAGCAGCCCGAGTATGAGCAGGATGACAGGTCAACCGGTATCAAATACAACTCCCGCCACATCAGATCATACTCGTCATCAGCGGTCGTGTACTGACGAATCACTTAGATCTCGAGTCCATGCTCTTGAGGGCTCAGAGTGTCAAGGGCGTCTGCTATGTTTTGACTTTCTCGCCCAAGCATCATCTCACGCTTGCTGACATGCCGGCTCCTGCTATCCTCCCCGTCATCGAACACTGGACTCGCATCTACGCAAACCATCTATCCGCTTCCAATACCTTGGCCAAACTGGCCGATAAACTTGACATTGCACTCCCAAAGGATGCTGCACCCATTCCCAGCGACGAGTATCGCTACATGCAGATTTTCGAGAACAAAGGCTCAGCGATGGGCTGCTCCAACCCTCACCCACACTGCCAAGCCTGGACGACTTCGACCATGCCAGAAGAGCCCGGTAAAGAACTCGCCCAGATGGCCAAATATCGCGCCAACAACCAAGGTCGCCACTTGCTGGGCGACTATACCAAACTGGAGCTTGCCAAGGGGGAGCGTGTGGTCTGGCAAAACGACGGCTTCGTCGTAGTCTGTCCCTGGTGGGCGCTTTGGCCATTCGAAGTTCTGGTCCTGCCAAAGAGACATATCCGGTCTCTCGTTGACTTCAAGCCCGAAGAAAGACTTTTGCTCGCCGAGGCCATACAGGAAGTCACCAGACGATATGACAATCTTTTCGAATGCAGCTTTCCCTACAGCTCCGGTATCCATCAGGCTCCACTGAAGGGAACAGAGGAGGAGATGGAGAACTCGTACTTCCACATGCATTTCTACCCTCCCTTGCTGCGGTCGGCGACGGTCAAGAAGTTTCTCGTGGGATACGAGCTTATGGCGGAACCGCAGAGGGATATCACTCCTGAACAGGCAGCAGCACGGCTCAGAGATTGCGGCAGAGAGCTGTACCGGAAGAACTTGAAGTAGAGATATCAGATGACATGGTTTTACAACATTCGAAATTTAGACATTAGATGCCACAGCGGACAAGTCTATAGCGTCGCATCCATTGTGCTCCTGTTCCTTCAGAGCCTGCACGACTAGTCTTTTTTTCCCCTAGTGTTCTAGACGCACTGCAACATGAAACCTCAAACGCATTATTATCATCATTATTTTTTCTAGTTGATCTCCACGTAGTGGTCCCGAACGAGGGGCATCCAGATCAAAGCACAAGTTGCCAAGGTGAAAGGGAACACCTGCGGCAGACCAAACGTCATGCTCTTGAACACAAATTTCTCGCTGAAAAAATGACCAAAGGCTACGATGTAGGTCCAGTACGCAATGTCATACAAGGGGCCCAGGTGCAGGTTATACGCCGCGTAGCATCGGACAATAGAGGTGATGAGGGTCCAGGTGCCGAAGAGACGTCCGGCCAGAGGCGTCATCTGGTCCCTCGCTCTGGGGTCGTTTTGCGCCGGAACGAGCTTGTCGATCGAGTCCTCGGGGTTGTACGTTGCTGATGGGGGAGGGAGCTTGGCGTTGGGTAGAAAGCGGCCATTGTAGAGGCGGCGCGAGAAGTGAAGCGTCGAATACGTTTGGACGCAGTTGCCAATGGATATTACGGAGAGCTATCCTCGGAATGGTCTGTTAGTTAGTCCGTGGTATAGTCGTCGCTTCGTTTCGAACCGGCTTGCACCGGGGCACGGTGGGAGTATGGATTTTTTGGGGAAAAAAAAAAGGGGGGGGGGTTGTTTTCAAACGTACGACCAGCATGTAATATGGCAGAACGCCTTGGCCGTCGGGCAGAAGAGACTTGATGAGATCCATTTCGATTGATGACGCGGGGCGGTGCCTGACGGGCTTCTGGTTTCCGGGCCTTGAACAAGTCGGGCTTCACAGAGTCAATGGAGCTGGTTTTCCGAGCATGGATTTGGCGAGATATGCGGATGGAGATTTTTTGGTACGTCGATGTCGGCCGGGCGGACCGAACCCACCGAGGTGAGGTGGTTGGCCCCTGGTCTGGCCAGGACACGACACAGCACAACGCAGCCTGGTATCAAAAAGACGGACTGTCGGGTGCGAATTGCGGGAATCTGTAGAAATCGAACAAGAGCCGGTGCAGGTCCCTTGTCCGGTGCTCTGCGGCGTGACTATGATTGGACCAGGTAGTTTTTGGCGGATGCATGTGTCTGTCTGGTCTGACAGCTCAACAATTTCGCCCAGTCTACCGAGTGCATTGTAGACAGTAGTACAGCTCAACCAAGGCTTTTGGCACTATCGGCACGACCTGACCCGAAGCGAGGCCGCGGTGGGGATTTCAGGAACCGCCCGCACCGAGGCTGTATGTATTTGGACCCTGCCAGACTCGGCCATCCTTTGCTTCTCTCCTCCTGCATCGTCCCAGTATTATCCCCCGCGGAGTCGCCAGCAGCGGTACTGCGTCGACACATTCTTCGCCATGGACAAGGTCTTGGATCATCCCTCGTCGGCAGCTGCCAAGCCTTATTTCGAGCAGCTCTCGGCCGTTCCTCCGCCAGTCGTTGGCGCGCTTGCTGGCGTTGGCGCTCTGTGCTTGGGATTGAAGCTCTTTAGCTACCTGCGCCTTGTGTTGAGCGCCTTTGTCTTTTCCGGCCATGATGTGAGTGCCTAGAATGGGCCCCTGCCACATTCGTCATGCTGGTGGCTGCGTGAGACTGACGACTTTTTCTTCTCTGCCAGCTTCGCAAATATGGCCGTGCCGGATCATGGGCCGTGGTTACCGGTGCCTCGGACGGTCTTGGCAAGGAATATGCTTCACAACTCGCTGCCAAGGGGTTCAACCTCGTCCTCGTCTCCCGAACCAAGGCGAAGCTCGAGACGCTTGCGAAAGAACTACAAGAAAAGTACGTTGGGAAAGGTGGTCTTGACGTCAAGGTTCATGCCATGGACTTCGCCAAGGATGATGATGCCGACTACGAGCAGCTGGCCGACTTGATTCGGGGTCTCGACGTGGCCATCCTGGTCAACAATGTCGGACAGAGCCACAGCATGCCGGTATCTTTCCTTGAAACCCCCAAGGACGAGCTCCAAAACATTGTTACCATCAACTGTCTGGGCACCCTCAAGATAACTCAGGTTGTTGCTCCTATCCTCAAGCAGCGCAAGCGCGGTCTGATCTTGACAATGGGTTCTTTTGGCGGCTGGACTCCCACCCCTTACCTGGCCACTTACTCGGGCAGCAAGGCTTTCCTTCAGCAGTGGAGCAATGCCCTTTCGGCGGAGCTGGCCGACGACCACGTTGACGTATACCTTGTTCTCAGCCATTTGGTCACCACGGCCATGAGCAAGATTCGCCGGCCTAGTCTCCTCGTGCCCAATGCTCGCAATTTTGTCAAGGCCGCCCTCGGAAAGGTTGGACTTGGGGGATACCAGGCTGCTCCCAACACCTATACGCCCTGGTGGAGCCACTCTATCATGCTGTGGTGGATTGAAAACGTCTTTGGCGTCAACAGTCCCGTCACAATTGGATACAACAAGAAGATGCACGTGGACATCCGACAAAGAGCTCTCCGCAAGCAGGCCCGTGAGGCCAAGAAGCAATGAGGTGCTGTCGGGACTTTGGACTTTGGGATTCTGCTTGTTTCCCATGCCCTTGAAATGTCTAATGTAGAGAGAACGGCTTTGTGAACAGGAAAGGGGGAAAAGTGACAGGAAAATGGCCCTTGATGTACGATGACAGCAAATCAAGGAGACATGGGACGACGCTGCTAGGCAAATCGCGGCAGTCGGGAGTCAAGGCTGTTTGTTCTAAATACATGTAATGTAATAATGAAAAGATGGCTCACTGTCGAACTCATGTGGCGATTTTCAATGCAATCACGCTGGAATGGTTCTTGGGTACCGATGGCGCGAGCGATTGGTGACCCGCGACATGCAAGATAAAAAAAAAAAAAAAAAAAAAAAAAAAGGAGTGTCTGGTCCGCCCACAATCTTCGTCGCGACCCAATTGTCCCCCCCCCCACCTCCGCCCAAGCGCTATTTGGCTGCAGCAGACAGATGACTCAAGCAGCCACAAAACACGCGCAAACTAGAACGCTCGATATATGCGCGCCAGCTCGGCATGCTACATGCGTTGAATCGACGCATACGAACAGGGCCCTTCTTCAGTCTGCTCTATCTTCGTCCCGTCACGGCCCCTTCCCCGCGTCTGCTCTCAGCGACTGCCTCTGCGCATCGACGAAGCGACCAAAACATGGCGAATCCGGAGGCCAAGGCGCCTCGCGCCCCAGCGGTCACGCTCAAGACTCCCAAGGGCACGAGGGACTGGAGTGGACATGACATGCTTATGCGTGAGGAGGTCTTGTACGTTGCGACTGCTCCCTGGACAAGCGTTTCGTGTCCTGGACTTGTCAACTAATCCTGTATGTAGCAAGATGATTACAGATGTCTTCAAGAAGCACGGCGGAACTCCTCTCGATACCCCCGTATTTGAACTGAAAGAAATTCTTTCTGGAAGTAAGTCCATGAGCAGAATGGCAGACGGGATGGCTGTTTTTCTTTCCCTCCCCCCCTTTTTTTTTCCTTTTCTTTTCTTCTTTTTTTTTCGTGGTTTCCATCTCTAACGGGCTCAGAATATGGCGAGGATTCCAAACTCATCTACGATCTGCAGGACCAGGGTGGTGAGCTCTGCTCTTTGCGATACGACCTTACTGTTCCTTTCGCTCGGTGGCTGGCCATGAACAACATCCTGTCCGTCAAACGCTACCACATCGCCAAGGTCTACCGACGAGATCAGCCGGCCATCGCTCGAGGACGATTCCGCGAATTTCACCAGTGCGACTTTGACATCGCGGGCGTGTACGATCCCATGATCCCCGACGCCGAGGTTCTGCGCATCATTGTCGAGGTATTCGAGGCTTTGAAGCTCGGCGTGACGATCAAGCTGAACCACAGACAAGTTCTGGATGGCATGTTCGCCGTCGCAGGCGTCACCCAAGACAAGATTCGATCCATAAGTTCCGCTGTTGACAAGCTGGATAAGATGTCTTGGGAAGATGTCAAGAAGGAGATGGTGGAGGAGAAGGGCTTGGAGGCAGAGGTTGCTGACCGTATCGGAGAATACGTCCGCCACGCTGGCACAATTTCTCAGACGCTGGCTCTCCTCAACTCCAAGCCCGAGCTGGTCGCCAACGAGCAAGTCAAGCGTGGGCTCGACGACATGACCTTGCTTGCGACCTACGTCGACGCCTTTGGTATTTCTGACAAGATCTCATTCGACCTATCGCTTGCTCGTGGTCTCGACTACTACACTGGCTTGATTTACGAGGTGATCAACCAACCTCCCAAGCCCGAGGAAGGGGCTGCCTCATCAGGGAAAAAGGCTAAGAAAGATGATCCCGCCAGTCAAGTGGGCAGCATTGCTGCAGGTGGTCGTTATGACAACTTGGTGGGCATGTACGGCAAGAGGCAAATTCCCTGCGTGGGCATTTCTTTCGGCGTCGATCGCATCTTCACCATCTTGGAAGCTCGGCGGCAAAAGGAGGGCGTCAAGCAGAGACGCGACATTGACGTCTACGTCATGGCTTTTGGCGGCAAGGAGTTCACGGGTCTCTTGCCGGAGCGCATGTCCGTCGTCCAGAGACTCTGGAGTGCCGGCATCCGCGCCGAATTCTCCCCCAAAGTCAAGCCTAAGCTGCCACAGCAGTTCAAGGCCGCCGAGGGCGTACCGTTGGGCGTGATTCTGGGTCAGGAAGAGCTCGCTGCCGGTCAGGTAAGACTTAAGAAACTGGGTCAAGGAGAAGCCAAGGGTGGAGAGGACGAGTCGGCGAGCAGGGACGATGGAAAGCTGGTATCGCTTGATGATTTGGCGGAGGAGGTGAAGAAGCTGCTTCTGTAGAAGGGGTGGGGACTCGTTGGACGAAGGCTTATAAAAATAGAATAAATAAGAGGAGAAGGTCAATGCAGAATTCACATGGATGAATGAAATAGACGCTGAGTGAGGCATGCATGTGCGCACAGAGCCGAGTCTCGGGCGTTGAGAATTCTATGTTCGTCCTCGGTAAAACAGTAGTCATGCTTTCACTTCTCCGCGCGTGTGATGAATCAAGCTTCCGAAAGAGTCTGGAGGCGGATGTCTCAAAGACTCAATGTATGATGCGTTTGTAATATGTACATACGTACATTACATGGTGCTTGTGTAGACGAGCCAGACAGAATAAGGACGGACATGAACTGACATGGACTGACATGAGGCGCCTGATTGGGCCTAGCGCGACAGCCACCACCACCGCCCCTTGTCGCGAAAAATCCAAGCTTGCCATGCCAACCTCCACAGCTTGCTTGCCCAGTGTCTGCTTCCCGAATTTATTTGCTTACAGCGACCGCTGCTGCCTTTGCTGTCGATTCTCGAACTTGATCCGAGGAAAGCCCAGGGCCTTGGGAACATCGTCCAACACGCCCATCTCCATCCAGGACGCGTACCGTGGCCTGACCGTCAACCACAACAAACTTGCGCGCGTCAAGCTGACGGAGTCACGGACGAAGCTGACGGAGCCTGACGGAGACATTTTGATGGTTCGGTAATCGCATCAAACCCAACCCGCTCGGCAACGGAATCTCCTCTCCCATCTCATAACCCGACCAAGCCAGGCACGAGGCGATTCGGTCACGCTGCTGCGCCGCCGGTGCCCTGCAAGACTCACGGCCTTTTTTGGGCGCGGCTGTTTTCCGAATATTGTGTCGCCATGTCGTTCCCGCCGGCTACACCGCTACGGCCGGTTCCTGGCGCGTTTCTGAATACGCCGGCCGTGGCGTCGAGATTCCAGTCCGGCTCTGATCCCGCCCGAAGACAACTCTTTCCGAGCTCGTCGAGTTTGCCGTCCGGCGGCCAAGCTGGTGGCAACTTGGCGGGCGGCAACTCGGCATTGGCTACAACATCGGCGGAGGCTCAGGGTTCGTCGACGGCGGTGACAGCCATTAGTGCTGGGAATGCTGAGCTGGCAGCGACTCATGTTCTGCCGCTGCCGCGACCTGAGAATGTTCCGCCCGTTCTGAAGGCCGCGAAGGCCATTAATTCGTTCCTGCAGATGGACGAGAGTTTCCCGGACCTGGATTCTTATTGCAGACGTAAGATATGAATCGACTCTCCACCTATTCGTCGAGAGTCTTCCAGAAAAAAAAAAAAACCAAAGAAAAAAAAAAGTAGAAACTTGGGTGGAAAATAACCGTATGCTAATATTAAAACTGTAGAAGGCGCTTCCTCCGACTACGAACTGCCAGGTTCCGACTCACCCTGGGCTCCATTCCACAAGACGCAAATGTATCCAATTCCGAACCAGGTATTCGAGCATTACAACGCCGGAGAGCTTCAGACCTTGATGGGCCTATTCGCGGAAATCAATCATGCGTGGGTTGTAATAGATAACTGTCTATACCTCTGGGATTACACGCATCCCGATCCCGAACTGGTTGGATTCGAGGAACAAACACATTCTATTCATGCCGTCGCCTTGGTGCCTCCAAAGCCCGGCATCTTTGTGGAAACGATTACACACATCCTGGTCGTCGCTACCTCTTCTGAAATGATCCTGCTCGGTTTGTCGGCTTCTGACACGCCGGCGGGAACAAAGTCTGTGGCTCTATATCAGACCAAGATGAACCTGCCTTTGCGGGGCAACGATGTTCGTGTCATCTCTAGCTCGGCGGATGGACGCATATTCTTTGGCGGCAGCAGTGACTTCGACATCAATGAGCTGTATTACCAGTCCGAGGAGAAGTGGTTCTCCAATAGGTGCGGCAGAATCAACCACACAAACCCCGGGTGGTCATCCGTGGTCTCCTTACAGTCCAGCTTCTGGTCTCATAAGGAGCCTGAGCATATCGTCGACATCGTGATTGATGATTCCAGAAATCTCGTCTACACCCTGTCGAGCAAGTCAACCATTCGAACGTATCACATGGACGGACCTGACCGGCTGAACAAGGTCATTGAGAAAGAGAAGGTCCATTGTCTTCGGGACATTGCTCACATGATCACGCAGTCCAAGTTACTCACCGAGAGACTCAACATCGTCTCCATCAGCCCCATCTCGAAGCAAGAAGCATCCAAACTGCACCTCATGGCATTGACGGACTCTGGCTGTCGCCTCTTCTTCAGTGCCACCAATGCGTCATCGTATCTTTACGGGTCGCAGTCCAACTTGGCCCCTCAGAGCATGCAGGTACAGTTCATCAAGTTCCCACCGAGCCAGAACCCCAGGAGGTCCGCCCAACTGGCTCAGTCGGGCCAGGTTGGCGAGTCGGTCGTGGATTTGGAATCGACCATGTTGCTGCCCAGCCGGCAGGGCGCCCGTTTCGCGCCTGGATTCTTCCTGGACTTCGTGAGCAGTGGTAACGACACCAATATTGATACTTTGTTTGTGTCGGGCCCCGAGACGGGACGAATCAAACGTGTGTCGCCCACGGTGCCGTTGCGCTATTTCGAACAAGCTAGCTGGATCGACATTGGTAGCCGGGCCGAGGCTGTCGGTCTCATCACGCAACCCTTTGCTGCTGCTTCGCAACCCCTGGGGTTTGGTAACGAGCTAGCTGTCCAGTTTGACGAGCCGCCTAGCGAGTTTGCCGTTCTTACCAACACGGGCATTCATGTTATCCGACGACGCAGGTTGGTTGACACGTTCGCGGCTGCCATTCGAGATGCCCCTGGCGACGAGGCGTTGGACACCATGACGCGTCGACTAATCCAGCTATATGGCCGGGTGGAGACTATTTCGACGGCCTTGGCTGTTGCTTGCGGCCACGGAGGTGATTCCAGACCTGGTGTCGCGCGCGCAATTGATCAAATTACCCAGGATAGAGCCAGAGCGCTGTTTGTAGACTTTGGCGGTCAGCCGACCATGGCGGAGACTGATGGCACGTCTCTGACAACCGAGTCTGTCAAGCTTTCGTCCCGACACGATGCCCTTGCCCTCTATCTGGCCCGACTCATCCGAAAGCTTTGGAAAGCCCCCGTCATCGCGTCAGGTGTCTCTCCCGCCGGCGGGATCGTCATCGATTCAGCCGTTCCTCTGTCTAAACTCGGCACAACGCAAGAAAATCTCGAGAGGTTACGGAGGTTCCTCGAGTCCAACAGAGGTCTGATTCAGGGCATGTCTGGGCCGTCCGACCTTCAGAGGGTCTCGACCATGCATGAAGAAGTTGCGCTACAGGCCGAACATCAAGCCCTGCATGCTCTTCTGAAGATGATGGAAAGCATTTCGGAAGGCATCTCGTTTGTGCTCATGTTGTTCGACGAGCGTGTATCCGATATTTTTGCTACGCTGGAGGACGGCGCGCGACAACAGCTCCGAGAAATGACATATGAGAAACTGTTCTCCCAGACTGAGGGGAAGGACCTTGCCAAGCTGCTCGTGAAGGCCATTGTCAATAGGAACATTGAGAGTGGCTCCAATGTCGAGACGGTGGCGGACGCCTTACGACGACGCTGCGGGAGCTTCTGCAGCCCGGATGACGTGGTCATCTTCAAGGCCCAGGAGCAGCTGAAGCGAGCCTCGGAGCAGGCTCCCAACACGAACATTTTCAGAACTCTGTTGCACGAAAGCCTCAAGCTTTTTGAAAAGGTCGCCGGCAGCCTTACCTTTGCCAATTTGCAAACCGCAGTCAGTCAGTACGTCGACTTGAAGTACTACGCAGGGGCTATCTCGCTGTGCCTCGTGGTTGCACGCGAAAAAGACCGAGGCAACACGGCGTTGGCGTGGGTGAATGACGGCAAGCCGGCAGGAGATGCCCGGGAGCAAGCTTTCAGCGACCGGAAGCGATGCTACGACATGATCCACGATGTGCTGACCCGCCTCGATGCCGCCTCGAGCACCGAGCCCGAGATGATTGACGGCAAGCTGACGCTGATGGCGACCAAAAGGCTGGAGGCATACGATGTCGTCAACAACTCGGACGATGAAGTATTCCACTTCGACCTATACGAGTGGTACATTCAACAGGGGTGGACGGACCGCATCTTGGCCATCGACTCGCCGCACGTCATTACGTTTCTCGAACGTCTGGCCGGCTCACAATTCGAACATGCCGATCTCCTGTGTCGATTCTACACGAACCGAAGCCGGTTCTTTGACGCTGCAAGGGTGCAGGCGCAGCTGGCCGACTCTGATTTCCCGCTTGGCATCAAGGATCGCATCCGGCTTCTCAGTCTGGCCAAGGCGAACGCGAACGTTGCCACGGCGGGCGTCAGCCGACAGCAGCAGCAGGAGCTGAACCACGAAGTGAGCGAGGTGCTCGACGTGGCCAACATTCAGGATGAACTTTTGGACCGCCTGCTGGTGGACGATCGGATTGACGTAGAGCGGAGAGCGGAAATCGAACAGGCTCTCGATGGGAACGTTTTGGATCTTTCTAGCGTGAGTGATGAGTGAAGGAGATTGTCCCCCTTTTTCCGCCTTTTCCGCCTCTTTAGCCTCTTTCTATTTATTCTTTGTTGCTCTTTTCCCCCTTTTTATTTCCCTTTTGTTATTATTTCTTCCTTTTCCTTATACAGTTTGCTAACATGGATTGACGCAGCTTTTCAACAATTATGCCGACCAGGCTGGCTACTACGATGTGTGTTTGTTAATCTATCACTCAGCCGGCTATCGTAACCCGACGACCATTTCTTCGACGTGGACCAACTTGATCCAGCAGACGCACGAGGAGATCATGACAAGATTGGAGAACCCGGAGCCAGACATGCCGACACCGCCGTTGCCATACGAGGCGGTCAGCAGCAAGATACAAAGCATTGCCCGCCACACCTCTCTGGACAGCTTTGTTTTCCCCATCCAGACGCTCCTCCCCGAGGTGTGTCGGTACGCGGTGGCCTACCAGCAGGACGCAAGCATCGGGGCCGATCCGACGTGGCCTGTGCAGTTGTTCCTTTGTCTCGGCGTGTCCCACGACATGATTGTGCGGGTACTGGAGGGCATCTTCGACACGCAAGACTACGGCTTCAGCGGCATGGTTCGCAACCGCATCATTGAGATGATTGCCCATGTGGTCAATGACTGGGTGGCAGAAGTTCGTCGACGCGGCGGCGCAGGCAAGGGCGGATCTATCGGACCGTCTGTTGGCGACCTGCTGGCACGATGCGAGGCTGCCTTGCCGCCACCAGGGCAGGGCAACAACAATGGGGGATCGGACCTGGCCGACGTGCGACGAGTCGTGAGGACGTTGAGGAGAGAGGTAGCAGGCTTGATTGAGAGAGTTCCCACAGGAAGTTTGCGATTCTTATGAGCTGGAAAAGAAGAGGTCGGGGGTCACGATATCATTTTACGACATTTGTTTAGGTTTTTTTTTTTCCTGTCTTTTTTTTTTGTTAAAAAAAAAAGTGTTTTTTTTTTGTTTAATGAGCAGCAAAACAAGGCCGAAGCCGGCCGGCGCTTCATGGCAGGATCTGCATGTTTTTCCAGTGTCTTTTTTCGGTTCTTTTTCTTCTTTTTCTTCTTGTTCTTTTTGTTTCTTTTCGCTGCTATCGGGCCTCATTTTGCAAAGCAATGATGTGACCTACATGTTTTTTCTTCTTTTTTCAATGGAAAGAGATGGACGGGCGTTTAACCCGTTGTTGCAGTGACAGGTGGAAACCAGTTTGGAACCACGTATCCATATGGACCATGTCAGCGTGATGATTCCATGATTCCATGATTCCATGAGCGTGATTGTTGTTGCTTCACCAAATACAGAAATACACCGCCACAATAACCTACGGCCATCGTTCTGACCAGATTTATAAACTCCTGTGGCACCTGTGGCGCGGGGTGCCTGTGGCGCGAGCTCGAGCTCTGCAGCCGGGTCATGCTGCTGCTTCCTTCTGATTCGCCAGACGGGAGCGAGCTGGGACCCAAGACGTGCCGAGCCAACGAGGACGACGTCTCGTCATGCTGCATGCGTCCCCGACATGGCATGTGTACGTCTGTTTTTCCCTTTTCCCTTTTCCCTTTTCCCTTTTCCCTTTTCCCTTTTCGCCTTTTCCCTCGACGGCGCTCCTGCGATTGCGCTTCTCGTCTGACTGATTGATCGCGCGCAGGTCGCTCTTGCCGGAAAGGAAACCCGATAGCGCCGATGGGAGAGGAACCAATCGAGTCTTGACTGGGCGGCTCTTTTTCTTTTTGGAAAAAAAAAAAGAAAGAAAGAAAAAAGTTGCCATACACGCATTTCGGCTTCTTTTTTTCCCCTCCCTACTCTTCCCCTTTCGCCATCTGCCGACGGAGGAGCCTCGATTGCATCGCCGCCGATGCGTGCTCTCCTGGCTGTCGCGCTGGGCCTCGCGGCCGGGGGCGTCGCCTCCAAGGAGAGGCATCATCTGGATGGGTTGCCGGCGTACCATTACAATGCGCCTATCAAGGTGGAATGCATGAACCGGAGCTCGTTAGTATCACTCCCGAGACACGGTGCAGGTGTGCAAAAAGAAGGGAAAAAAAGAAAGAAAAAAAAAAGAAAGAAAAAAAAAACCAAGAAAAAAAAAACGTTGGCGTCTAACCTCGGGTCCGCTGCAGCGAAACGGGCGAACACGTCGAACTCTCCAACCACGACATCGAATGGGTGCCCTTCCCCATCTGCAACGAGACGGGCAAGCCGCTCGAATTCCACTACGGCTACGAGACGGAGCTCAACTGCACGCTCGACTTCATCTCGGACCCCTTCTTCCACGTGCTCGAGTTCTACGTCCACAGCGACGCGCCCATGTCGTGTCGCCTCCCCGCGCGGCCGCCGGCCCAGGTCGAGATTGTCGGCGAGAAGCCGCCGGCTCAGGAATACATCCCCCTCGTCTTCGCGCTGGCCGGCACGCTGCAGATGAGCCACATGCACATCAGCACGCACATGAACGTGCTGCTGCACAGCATGCCCAAGCACCACCTCCGACCGCACGACAGCGGCGTGCTCGACTCGGCCATTGCCTACAGCACCAGCCCGCTGAGCCACATGGACGGGACGCACACGGCGCGCATCATCCCGGGCGAGCCGCTGCCCCTGAGCTTCTCGGTGCGCTGGTTCCCGACGCCGCACCTGCCCAAGACGGAGGGCAAGGTGGAGTGGCGGGGGCTGGGCGGCCACGTCTACGCCCGCACCTTCTTCTACAGCCTCGTGTCGTTTGCGGCGGGCGCTCTCGTGGCCGGGCTGTACACGCTCGGCGTGGTCCTGCCGCGGAGACTCAGGGGGCGGTCGATGGGGGCCGCGACGCCGCTTGGGTACGGGCTTGGTGGCGGCGGGGTGGGAAATGGCTGGGGGTATGCGAAGAGGAGGGATTGATGCTTGGACCTTTTTTTTTTTTTTTTTTTTTTTTTTTTTTTTTTTTTTTTTTTTTTTTATGTTTTTTTTTCGGACACACCGGGCGCGGCTTGTATGAGATATGAATGGCAGGGTTGGAAATGGGACGGCTGGGAGGGATTTGCCGGCTCTTGCGTTGCACACTAGTGAGGGAGGACCGAGACCAGAGGAACGAGACCAGAGGACGAGACGGGATGGCAGAGACTAGAGGACGCAGACTAGATGACGGAGACTAGAGGACGGCAGCTGTGTTCAATTCACAGAATAACGCTAGGACATGGGAGGCGTACACAACCCGCAGCCGGTGATGCCATGGGCCCTGTAACTCGCAGCAAAAGTGCAAAAAGAGGCATGCTCCAAGGCGTCATGGCCGCGTGTTACCCCGTGCGTTTGTCTTGCGAGGGTCACTGGCGGTGTTGTTGGCTTAGCGTGGTGTTGGGCTCGGTTGCAGGCGGGAGAGTAGGCGGGAGTACATGTCGATGGCCATGACGGCGGCTGGGAGGGTTAGTTTTGACTTGAGGTGTTTTATTTTTTTTATTTTTATTTTTATTTTTTGTTTTTTTCAAAAAAAAAAAAAAAAACAAAGAAGGAATGAGAATATAATAATAAGAAGGACAAAAAATATAACAACAGAACCACGACAGACACTCACGAATGACGCAAAAAGGCAGATACGTCCCCCAGAACAGCATCCCCCACTGCTCGCGACCAACCCTCTCTGGCGCCATGTGCCAGATGTCGCAGCAGCAGGCCAATGCGCCCATAAAGGTGACGCAGCCGTACGCAAGCCCAGCCAGCTCAGTCGCACCGGAGCGCGGGCGCGAGCTCGAGAGCCGCGCGACGAGGTACACGGTCAGGGGCAGCTGGACAAAGGCCTCGGCGTAGAGGAAGCCCTCGAACCAGGGCTCCTGGGCGAACGAGGCAAAGTAGGGATCGCCCGAGACGGCGGCCCACCACTCGCGGAGGGCGACGATGCCGTGGAGCGGCGCCGAGGCCGGCTGCCAGAGCGGCTTGGGGAGGAGCGGCGGGAGGTCCAGGACTAGGGGGGGTGTGTCAGGAGTGGGCGCGTGACGGGGCGGGGGGGGAGGGGGACGTACGCAGCATGCCCGCGAGCTGGACGCCGATGAGGGGCAGGTAGATGTTGTCGCGGAGGCGGGACGACATGGTGAGGATTGGGGAGATGTTGGCGGGGAGGCTTGTGTTGATGAGGCGGGATGGTGTTTTGTGTTGGCGCGAGGCGACGGGACGACCCGGGGATCCACTTGCCGATGATGCCGAGGGGTGGCGCGCCCACGTGAGCTGCATTCCGGGGTGGCCGTAGAAGCCGGCACACTGGGGAGAGAACTAGGGAAGGAGAAGCTCGTGGAGAAGACGGAGTGGATGATGACCTGGTGCGACAAACCTAGAACCCTAAGACTAATGTAAGAAACTTAAAAGAAACTGTCATCGTCGATAGAAGAAAACCTAACCTCAAGACCAGTAATAAACCCAGACCTCACGTCCAATAATAAACCTAGCCTCAAGACTAATAATAAATCTAGACCTCAAGATCAACAGCCTCAAGACCAATACGAAAACCTAACGAGACGTAAAAAAAATACCCTGCTCATGCTTCTCCATCCCCCCCCACGTACTCTGCCTCCTCAGCCTCGGCAGCATACACGGCCCAGTCCGCACACCCCGCCAACCTAGCCCTCTCGGCGTCCTGCGCGGCGCAACTCCTCTGCGCGGCCTCGACGACGCCAAACCGTGCCCGCAGCTCCATCAGGGTACCCATGGCGTCTCGGACGTGCGCCTCGTCCTCGTCGCGGCCGTGGACGCGGTCTGCCTTCAAGGCGTACTTGGCGCGCCCGCACACCATGGCAAAGTCGGCCTTGTCGGCCGACCACGCGTACTCGACCTCGTCGGCGCGCTCGAGAGCGCCGCAGAGCTCCTGGTTTCGGGGTATGCCGAAGATGGGGTCCGTGTTCTTCTTGGTCTTGACGGGCCCCGGCGCCGCCGGCTTGTCATGACCGCCGTGGTCGTCGTCGTCGGCGGCGGCGGCGGCCTTCTTTCCTTGTCGCCGTCCGGGAGTTACGTGGCCCGGATGATTGCCGTCGACAGCTCGTGGCTGCTTGGCGACGCCCGTGTCTTGGACCGCCAACTCTGGGGTCGTGGTCTGCGTTCCCGACGCGGCCGGACGGCTCGGGTCTGCATCGTCCTGCGTGGAGACGCGGCGGCTCGCGCCTCTTTGAAGCGGCTGCTGTCTGCTTTTCGGTTTGGAAGCCTTGTTGTTCTCGGGCTGCGGAGCCAGCTTTCGCTTCGTGGCAGATGTCCTGGTTGGAACGTAGTCCGTGTCATCATCATCTTGGGCCTCGATAACATCCAACAGGCCTGCCTCTCCTCAGTCATCAACAAGTCTCTGTGTGAAGCGGGAAGTCGGCAAGTCGGGGGAGCCGGGCAAAAAAGGGCGAATCGCCAAAACGTACTCATGCTTCTCTTTCTCTTTGCGGGCGTCCTGCTGGACCTGTGATCGGCTCGGAGGTAGTTGGAAAACGTGCTATCCAGGGTCTTTCTCAGTTCGGCGCTGCATGCCTGCGTGGCAGGGAGCTGAGCCGCGGAGGGATGCTCGACGGTCGAGGGGTCTGGCGTGTCTCGAGTACGTCGAGTCGTGGCTTCGACGGGCTCGTTGCCGTTGCCGTTGCCGTTGCCGTTGCCGTTGCCGTTGCCGTTGCCGTTGCCGTTCCCCCTTGCCATGCCGTCTCCGGACCCATCTCGGGCCGCAGGGACAGACTCCGAGACCGAGACAGCCACGTCCCGATGGAGGCTGCTGGCACCTTGGGCTCGGCCGCTGGCTTGGAAACGCCGACGCGCGCCCTGCCATGTGCTCGACACCCCACCACCCGCTCGTGAGGTGACGGCCTTGTGCAAGCCGGTCGTGGCTTTCGAGCATCTCGGCGGCGTGTAGGACGTCGAGGGCGTTTGCGACTTTTTCGCAGCCGCAGCCGCAGCCTTTTCCGCCGCCCGTTCCGCAGCACGAGCCCGAGCCCGAGCCCGAGCCCGCTCCTCCGCCGTCGCGACCAGCGAGCCCGGCACGTGGTGAGGAAGCAGCGCCGGCACCTGTCGGAAAAGACTGAGGCGGATCTCCGCCATCTGCGCCTCGGACGCGGCATGGGCCCACGTGTCTGGTCTCCTGTCCTGCTGGCGCCCCGACGACACGGACGCCGGCTCGTCGACATGCTGGAGAATGCCCGACCACACGGTTCTGTTGCACCGGGGCGTGACGTGGACGCCGTCTCGGCTGCGGTCGACGTGTACGCCCTGCGACGCCGGCTGCTCCTGCACCGACCTGTCTGCCGCCGTCGTCGTCACGCTCTTGAGCGTCCCCAAAAAGACATGCTGCTGGCAGGCGGCGTCCGTCTGCACAAGCAGCCGCCTCGCCCGCTGCCTCGCCCTCTGCACCACGTCCTCCACGTCGATCCACCCCCACGCGGCCGCCTGGCAAAGGGTGTCCCGGTCGATCGAGTCCCGGATCAGGGCGCCGTACACGCCCAGGTCGAGAAAGTCCATCCTGCCGATGCCGAACCACGCGTCCAGGCCGGCGGCGTACGTGGCCAGGCCCCGCGCGTGCAGGAAGCGCGCGGCCCTCGCGATGCCGTCCCGCGAAACGGCATCGGTGGGCAGGCTGGGGCGGTACAGGTGCAGCAGCTCGGCGACCGACTGCTTTCTCTGGGCGGCGTACCGGGCGAGGTCGTGCCAGGGGATGCGCGACACGTGCTGCTCGTACTGGGCCCAGACGCGGAACTCGGCCACGTACTCGATGAGGAAGGTCTGGATCTGGACGCGCGTGAGGCGGAGGATGCGCGTCGTCAGCTCGGCGAACGTGTAGTCGTCGCGCAAGACGTGGCAGACGATCCACTGCATGCCCAGCCCGAGGTCCTCCTAGGACGCTCTGTCGGAGGCCGTGGTCGACGCGGATGGCATGGCGGGGACACCAGGCCCGACGAGGGTGTCGGCGCGAGCATCGTCGTTGCCGTCGTCGTCGCAGTCGAGGCGGTAGTGGCATTCGTCATCGTCGCCGTCGTCCGAGCCCCAGTCGATATCGCTGAGCGAAAGCAAAGGCGTCGCCATGTTGGATGCGGACGCAGATGCGGCGTGCCCCAGAACGGCCAGGACGTCTTCAAGATGCACGCAGTGGTGCGTGCCTTGGCTGCTCACCGCCCAGATGGTGCTTGTCGTGGCAGTCGTGGATGAGTGGCATTCGTGGTTGGAGTGGTTGGAGTGGCAGTCGTCGTCGTTGTCGTCGTCGTCGTCGTTGTCGTGGCAACGGGCAAAGGCATCTCCCACACCTGCTCGCCCAGCCTCCTCACCGCGGACACTCCCCTTCCCGGCGTACTGTCCTAGCCCTGCACCTGCGTCTTCATCTAGGAATCCCAACCCGGTCCTTCCACAGCGCCCGCACGTTCGGCGCGAATGCAGGTCCAAGGCGGGGAGCGCGGTCCGGCACGTCTCGTGGGTGGAAGCGCGTGGAAGTGCGAGGACGGGTGAGCGTGAGATGAGCGTCGAGTGACGAGGCGCAATCAACAGCCACGTGGCGGTGCGGACGCCGGCACGCAAAGGGAAGAAGAAACATGGGATGGTTTCTTGATGTATGGGGCAAGAGTGAAACGTCGTGTAAGGCCGAACGTGAGCCGACGGTGACGAGCCACGCCTTGCATCCAATTCATGTGCACAAGAAATCACCACGGCGCACCACCGTCATCGTTCGAAAAAAAAAAAAAAAAAAACAAAAAAAAAAAAAAAAAAACTCCATCTCTCGCTATCGAAAAATCGCTAGTCTACGGCAGCCGTCTACGGCAAAACCACCGTCAAAAGCAATCCCGCCGCTCGCTCATCGAAATCATCATCATCATCCATCATGGTGCCGCCGTGGTTTTCCCCCAGACGAGGAAATCCATAAAGAGCACTGCTATTCCGTCTGGTCAGTCAGCGTCATACACGACCCCATTTCCCAGTACCTCAAAACGTCACCCCCACCATCTCGGACAGGTCCTCAAACGGAACAAAGGCATCGCGGTCCGCGAACCGGGCCTCGTCGGCAGCCCCTGCTTCCTCCCCAGTGCTCGCGTCCGAGCGCACCACTTCGTCAAATCGTCTCTTGCTCGTCGACGTGGCCCACGCGGCGCTCCCGTCTCGCGCGTCCTCCATCCTCGTATCCCCCCGCGGGGATTGCCCGCCGCTTTCCGACTGCACGTGGTGCGCCGTCACGGAGCGCGCCCGAACAATGTCTTCCTAAGACCGCAGCATGAGCTTCGCGTCCTGGTCGAAGATGCAGCTGAACCGTTGCAGCAGGACAAATTGCAAGGCCGAGACCAGGTCCTGGCCGTAGACCGACATGAGATAGGCCGCCGCAATCGTGGCCGAGTGGTGGTTGCCCGAGTCGCACGTGAGCAGAACCTTGCCGCGCTGGGGACGCCACGTCTCCGTCCCCGTCCCCGTCTCCGTCCTCGTCCTCATCCCCGTCGCGCCGTGTCCCTCTTGGTCGGTGCGGCCCGCGGTGGACTGGGTGTGATGCACCGCCAGCAGATGTTGGTTGATGAGGCCCATGATGTTCGGCAGCGCCTGCATCAGGTCCGAGATGCGACCGCCCACGCGTACATACTCGACAGGAATGCCCAGCTCCCGTGACGCGTGGTCCACGCTGCGCAGAGTCCCCGCCATGCGCGCATCCCGCACAACCACCATCATGGTGATGGCCTCGCGCGTCAAGAATGCGTGGTCCCGAATTGCGCTCGTCGGTCCGAGGTAGAGGTAGTCCAGCACTGCCTGCGCGGCATATCTGTCGCCGTGTGCCCACCTGGCCGCGTTGTCGAATGCGAGCTGTTTCGAGTTTCGCGTGATGATCTCGAGGTCCTCTCTCGTCAACTGCGAAGGGTCAACGCCCTGGTACGACGGCTCGAGCTCCATGGCAGGCCCGACGCTCGTACCTGGGAGCGCCTGAATGTCGACGACCGGAGGCTCGGGGGCACGATACGAGTATTCTGCGCATCGAACGATGTTGCTGAAGGCCGTTTTGCGCACATCTTTGCGCTGCCCTTGCTCTTGACCTTGCCCTTGCCCCTCCATCTCGCTTTCATTGGTGGTCCGACCCGCGTTTCCAGCCAGGCGTTGAACGGGGATAATATGCGTAGATTATAAAAGACGGCCGAGGAAGTGTAGGTTTCTAATATCTGATACCGAATCCTGAATCCCGATCGGCGAGGGTGATGGCGTGCCGAGTGACGGCCAGTCATGCCGATGAGAGATGAGGGCTGAGAGCACAAGTTTCGTTCCAGACGAGACGAGACGTGTCGGCTTGGTTTTGCGCTGCGACACGTTCCTGACGTCCCGAGGCACCAGTTGACGTCATTCAAGCTTACTTAAGCAAGCAGCTGGGCGTATGTACATTGTATGTAAGTATGCTGTGAGTCACCCTTGGCACTCTTGGCACTTGGCGCCAGCTGCCGTCTCGCTCCGCCATTTATAAATCCATTGTTATACAAGGTTTAGAAGTAGAGTCAATACAAACACAATGTCCATCTTCATCTTTTGGGCACGCCTTCTCTACCGTACATGCCGTCTATGTCTAACCCCAAACGGCAGCATATGCAGCAAACGCACTCGTGGAGCCGAGTCTCCCTTTTTTTTCCCCCCCCCCCCCCCGAAATAAAACACGTATCGTACAGCTTTTTCCTCGGTATCGCATGACTCCGTACACCTACTCGGGTACTTGGTAGTAGTAGTAGTAGTAGCGGTAGTAGTAATAGTAGTAGTAGTAGTAGTAGTAGTAGTAGTAGTAGTAGTTGTTGTTGTTGTTGTTGTTGTTGTTGTTGTTGTTGTTGTTGTTGTTGTTGTTGTTGTTGTTGTTGTTGTTGTTCTTTTCTTTTCTTTTCCTTTCCTTTCCTTTCCTTTCTTCTTTCAATTCTTTCTTGACAAAAAAAGAAGAAAGAAAACGTCTACTGTGCAGCCTCCTTCATAACCTGTGACAACACCGAGTCCTCCACCTCATCCGTGTCATCCTCTTCCACCAGCCCTCTGACGTCCTTGCGACGAGCCTGCAACCGCTTGTTCTTTCGTTTCCTCTCGAGCTGCTCGTCGGTATAGTCGAGGCGTTCCAGCGTCAAAATCAGCCTTTCTTCCACCAGCCGCCGTACGTGGAATGCCAGCGCTTGGTCCCTGAACATGCCGGCATATCGGTACGACAGCCACACGTACTGGTTGATGGCTACATGCAGCGACTCCAGCATTTTCAGGTAGTCGTTGAGGTCCTCAAAGTCCTCAATCTTGGCATCCAGATGCTCGAGCGGGATTTCCTTGATGTCGAGAAGGCGGCCAGACGAGTTGATGGCCAGCACGCGGGCGAGAGCACGAAGTATGTCCACGGCTCCTTCGGCCTTCAACTGCACGGGCAGAAAGCAGAACGTGAGGCGATCGTGAATCGTGAGCGGAAGATCTTGGATGATGTCGGCAATCTCGAGAATGTCAGTGCTGACGCTCAGTTGGTATCGTGGCCCAACTGTGGCGGCGGCCTTGATGCGCAGCAGGATGAACGACAGGGCTGTATCTGGCGGGAAGTAAGTGGAAAACCGCTCCACGATGGCCGCCGGGGGTGTAATGCTGGCGCACTCAATGTCGTCCACCGTTGCGTCAAAAGCCCGATGGATGTTCCGAAGATCTGCCTGGTCCATGGTTGTCACAAAGCCAACCTTATCTACCCCAACCTTCCCCTTGCTTGGGCTCGCTGATGATAATGCATTCTGGGCGCTCCTGTACCGGCCCGCTCTCCCGCCGATTTGCTTGATCTCAGGGAACGAAAGCAGCCGGTGTTGAGTGCCATCAAACTTGGTCACCGACTCCAAGATGACGCGCCGAATCTCCAGATTCAACCCCATGCCAATAGCATCGCTGGCAACAATAAAGTCGTAGTCGTTGTCGGGATCGTTGAACAATGCCGCTTGTTGTACTCGCACCTCGGGCGGAAGAGAGCCATAGATGATGGCGCACCTACGTCCCGTTTGTTTCTCGATGTTGCGCTTCAGACCGTGGATAGACTTGCGGCTGAAGGCGACGATGGCATCGCCTTTTTGCAACCTGTTGTAATCACCATGAATCGCAGTGTCCATCGCCTTCAGAGGGCTGAGGCGTTCGTATCGATGCACGACGCATTTGTCGCCGATGCTAGCACAGAGCGCTTGCAGCAGGCTGACGGTTCGATCCTCGCCACAGACGTGGACCTCCTTGGCCTGTACACCTAGCAGCGCCGTTGTCCACGCATTGCCTCGTTCTACATCACAAATCATTTGGATCTCGTCGATGACTGCGACGTCGAATTTGGTGTTCAAAGGGATCATCTCCACCGTACAGCTGGAGAAGTATTGGTCAGAATCCTCGGGCAAGCGTATCTCCTCGCCCGTGATGAGAGCGCAAGGCCGACCCTTGGCCTGGAGTCGCTGGTAAACCTCGGTCGCCAGCAAGCGAAGAGGCCCGGCGTATACCCCCGTCTTGGAGTTTTCCAGCGCCTTGAGCGCATTGTACGTCTTGCCAGAGTTGGTCGGGCCGACATGAACATGGACAGTTCGCTGCATCGTTCGGGTCGCCGGAAACCATTCGTGGGGGCACCTCAAGTCGAGGAGACGTTTTTGGCTCTCTTCGAGCTCTTTGGTGAACTTCCCCCGCATCATAAAGGACTGGAACGAGTACTTGAGTTCTTTGGTGAGGCCCTTGGTGTCTCGCGTGAGGAAAGCATCCTTCAGACCCCAAAAGAGCGGATTTTTGTCGCGTCTAGTGACTTTCTTCTCAGCCAGATGAAAAGCATCATCAATGGCATCCATGAAGAGAGCAGCTTCCCGACTGAGCTCGTCATCGCTCATGCCAATTCCAGAATGCCGCGAATCGGCCAGGTTGTTCAGGACGATTTGCAGTCGGTACAGGACCGTTGACCGGAACAGAGCATGTCGACCAGTATACTCTTTGTTTCCAACCTCCAGCCTCAATCTGGCTTTTGGGTCATGGCCCTGGCCAACCTGATGGTGGATGTATTAGACATGAGACCCGGAGGCGTGGCGTGCTCGATACACGAGACCTGCAAAGAGGAGTGTGAAAGGGAAGAAGAGAGGGGGGGGGTTGAAGGAGGACTCACGGATTGTACTCGCTCGTGAGCGGTCAATGCCTGGGAAGGAGAGATTTTTTCTAAATCTTTCGTGGCATTCTTCTTTGGTGCCTGCCGGCTTAAGCGTGCTGTTGTCGACAAAGCACGATGGGGGGGGGGGGGGGGGGGTTTGAAGGAGGACTCACATTCAGGTATCGTTCTCGCCTGCCCTTGAGTATTGCCTCTAAATCTAGGCGTCCTCCTTTGGAAGCTCTCGTGCTTTTCTTTTTTTTTGATGCCTGCCGGCTTAAGGGTGCTGTTGTCGACAAAGCACGATGAGGAGGTCCAGACTGAGCCCGGACGGCTCGCAAAGCCACGGTTCGAGGTAGGAACTTCATGACCCCTTTCGATGCGACGCGAAAACCATTCTCTCCTGCTTGTATTATCAGCACGCCCACCTGTGTTCCGAGAGTCAGTATTGCGACAGTAAATGCTAGACTTCGAAATCCCGTCTGCGCTCCGTAAAGATTTTTACCTCGCCCTTGCTGTCCATCCTTGTCTTGGATCCGTGCCAAGGGGGAAAAAAAAAATCATCACGTGATTCTGGCCTTGTCATGCCCCGGTGATCCCTGGTTGCCCCCGGCTTGCGTGGCCCACATGGCAGAGACATGGTTGCTCTCCACTTTTTGCCCAACAAAGCCTCACAAGTTACAACGACATCCGAATCCTGTCGATTGTCCTTGCAAAACAACGTCGTGATCTTACCCTGTCGCCTCGATCTGATCCGAGGTTCCTCGTCGGCGCTCATTCCTCAAAGCACTCGGTTCATCCTGAGTGATACCTTGGATAGTCTGGACGTACGCGTTTGTCGCAAAGATGGCCTCTTCCTCAACGCCGGCCTCGCCTCTTTTCTAGTAAGCACCTGATCATCTCTTCCCGAACCAGGCAATCAGATTTCCCCCTCAGGAGAGCCTCTTGGTTCCTGACATGCGCCGCAGCTCCTGTATCGCGCACAAAACCACCATCCTGGCCGAATGCACAACATCGGCATCCTCGCAGACCTCGTCGCTTGCGTCTCTTATCCTGCCGAAAATCGAGCACCACACGCCGCAGAAATTGACCTACACCCACGGCCAAAATCAGATTCACTATGTCTCCGAGGCACCGTCAGAGTACCCCGGCCGCCCTGCCGCCGGCGGCCTCACCTTTCTCGTCGTAGCCGACGCGTCGCTGGGCCGCCGTGTGCCCTTTGGGTTCCTCTTTGAGATCCGCAAGCGCTTCTTTGAACAGTTCCCCGAGACCAGCGACTTTGCCGAAATGCCCAACTACGGCGCGGGCTCGTTCAACTCGGAACTGAGGACCCTGATGGTTGAATATGGAACGACGAGTGGTGGCAGAGATGACGCGATTGGCAATGCCCAACGGGAGATTGACGATGTCAGGGGCATTATGACCAAGAACATTGAGAGTCTGCTTGAGCGAGGCGAGAGGCTGGACCTGCTTGTCGACAAGACGGACAGGCTGGGAAGTAGCGCGCAGGACTTTCGCGTGCGGAGTCGCGGGCTGAAGCGTCAGATGTGGTGGAAGAACGTCAAGCTCATGGGTCTCCTGGGGTTGGTCATCTTCCTCATCATCATGGTGCTGGTCATTGCGATTAAGAACTGGGTGTCGTGAGCGTTTCCGAGCGCAGAGCGGGACAAAATACGGGAGAATAACGGAATGTGAAACTCAAATTGTTTACAAGCGACAGGTCGGGCAGGATTTCAATGGGCGGCACAACGGGCAGGTAAATTGCTTTCAGGAGCTTTCAGGGCGTTGGTACAGTCGACGGAGCATCCCTTTACGTCACTTTTTCTGCATCATGAATTGACGTACGGGCTTCCACTCTTTTTTTTTTCCCCTTCTTTTTCTATTTCTTTTGTTCTCGTCACGAGCATTGTTACTTTTTCCATTAGCACCATTATTTTATAATGACTCATCCACGCACCTAAGGAGGAGTTTGCGCCCCGGTGATCGTGAGATTAGTATTAAGACCCTGCAAACGCGATACTCTGATGTAGATGTAGGTGCCCCGTGTTACAATCTCAACTCCTCAAAGCGCAACCCTCCTTCCTTCCACCTCAAACACACCGACTCTGTCCCACGATGATGGAGGAAACAAAACAACCCCCCCAAAAAAGCATCCCTCTTTCCCCCTCTCCAAACTCTTCGTACCAGAAAACAGTCCTACCCACTCACGTCCTCCCCCCTCTTTCCTCGCCGGCCCCCATTCCATAAACAGTCCCGTCCCGTCCTGCCCTCAGCCCTACAACTTAGGCCCATCCCCCTCCCCGCGACGCCCTCCACACTTCCGATACACATACCCATGCGCAACCGGACTCCCCACGCCGCCCACCCCCCTCCCCGGCGCCCTCTCCAGCCGCTCCGTGAAGAAAACAGGATGTCGCGTCGATGAATCATGGCCCTTGCGCCCCGCCGCACTTCCCCGGCCAGGCTGCCCGTCTGCAAAACCCATCTCTCGTCCCCCTTTTCATACAAAAAGGGGTTCTATTGTGCGTGTGGGAAGATGTTCGCGGCGTGCGTGTTTATTCTCATCGGTATTTACTGGGGGGGGGGGCAGTTTTTCCGCGTGTGACGTGGTTGGCACGGTGCGGGTTGCTTTGCTTGGAGTCTGGCGATGCGTGGTGGAGGTTTGGCGCATGCGCACTTGGGAGGCGCGGGGGATGTCACTGATCGAGTTTGCGTGGTCCTGGCGGCTGACTAAGCAGTGAGACGGACTGTGAGGGACTTTTATCTTGGCGGGGGATGAAACTGATCAGGTTTTTTGCTTCCTTTTTTTAAAAAAGGAAAAGAAAGACAAATGAAGGCCTATTTACATGGTTGGCTGGGTAGAATTCTGAAAAGACCATAGGCTTTCTATAGATTGTTGTTTGTTTGTTTGTTTGTTTGTTTGTTTGTTTGTTTGTTTGTTTGTTTGTTTTATTTCTTTTTTTATTTAAAAAAAAAAGAATCTTCAGGGTATATGGTACAAGTACACATCTGCGGTGCCAAATCGAAACATACATACGTGTCGTCTCTCGCGTCTAGTGGACAATGTCACATCTTGAACGGAAAGTAAGGAGGAAAAAAAAAGCCACAAAATAGTCCCCATTCACCTCGCCAAATAAGAACCCCCCCCTCAATCCCTTCCCGCCCGAGAATGCTCCTCGTAAAACTCGAGCGTCAGCGCCGCCAGAAAGCCCGGAATGCACCCCTTTTCGCGGACCCAGAAGCTAATCTGGTCGCCGATCCGTCGAGCAAAGGCGCTCTTGGGCCCGCCCCCGACCTTCATTGTGCCCCTCTCGCCGTCAAACACAATCGAGTTCTCGTGCTCGTCCGTCTCGGACGGGAAGAAAGTGCTCTCGACGCGCATCTTGCCGTTGGGGATAAAGGTGACGGTCCATCCCAGGGTCGAAAAAATGGCCTCTTTGAACTCTTGGGATTTGGAGCCCCAGACTTCCTTGAGGCGCTTGGCGGATTTCTGGGCAGATGCCGTTTCCGCCTTGGCGGCCGCGATTTCTCGTTCCATGGCGCCGAGGACCGACGTTGGTATGACGGGAATGGCCGAGTGGTTGGTCTTGTCCCGGGAACGAAGCTGCGTCAGGAGATCCGAGTTCTCCCTCTGCAGAGCCTCCAGCGTGCTTCGCTTGATGGCCTCGAAATCGGACGTGGGGTTGGACCGGAGCGATAAGATGCGCGTGGAGCTCTGCTCCTTTGCAGCCGAGAGCTGCGCTTTGCTGGCCGACAGGTCCTTTTCCAGCATGGCGACCTTGGTGTGCAGAGTGGTGACGTCCTCTTGAAGCGTCCTGTTTCTACGTGCCAACTGGCCGAGTTGCTCCTGGGCCTCATCGTCCTCGGCGCGAGAGCGCTTGGTTCCCGTGGCTGGCTGCGGCGAGGCTCCGGGCGCGGCCTCGGCCCCGGCGTTTACTTCCATCGCTGACAGTTCGCTGTGCAAGCTCTGCACCTCGCCTTTGTACTCATCGACCAGCGACTCCAGCTCTTGGATTCGGGCCACACGCGTCTCGTCATGCTGCTCCGGCTGCATTGTTTGATCCTCATCATCAAATGTCTTGATCTGCGCCCGGAGATATTCCACCTCCTTCAGCGCAAGAACACGCTGCCGATCAACACGCATGCGTGCTTTATCCGCCGATAGTGTCCCGGCCGTCGTTTTCGCGCATTCGACTTGCTCTCTCAGCTGTGCCCGTTCTTCTTGCAGAGAGCATATCGTGTTTTGCTGAGCGCTCATTTCTGCGCGCAAAGCACCCATCTGCTCCAGGTAGGAAGCCGTCGTCAATCGCTCCTCTACCAGCGCCCTCGCCATGGCTTCGGGCGAATCAAACTCGTCGTCTCCGGAGTCGGACGAGTTTTGCAGGTAGGCTGTCCAGGCCAGTCGCTCATCTTGCAGTCTTTGCCGTTGCAGGCGAGCTTCAGCCAGTTCGGCTTCGAGTGTCTCTGCCGACTCCAACTTCCTCTGCAAGGATCGCTTTTCCTCCTCGACGACCTCGACGGCTTTGCTCACGGCCCGGAGGTGCTTCAGCTCCATCAGCTGGTCGCGGTTGGTTGCTTCGAGGGCCCGTATATGCTGCACCTGCTCCGTAAGCTCCTTCTTGATGATTTCCATGGTCTCAGCATCCCCGCTTTGTGCCTTGAAACGCAGCACGTCCGCTTCCAGTTTCGCGATGTAGCTCTCCTTTTCGGCCACGACTGCGTGCGCTTGCTGGATGCTGTCCTCACGGACGTGGCTTTCCTGCTCCAGTTCTTCCAACGAGTTCTGCAGCGATGTGACGAGCAGTTGCATATCATTCAGCTTCTTGTCTGCGATCCGAGCTGCGTCGTCCTTGGCAGTGGAGAGATCCTCAAGCTGTTCTTGCAGCAATTGAACCTCGTCCTGGGCCTCACGGGCTTTGCGCTCCAGGGCCTTGGCTTCCGCGGCCAATCGCTCCTTGGATTCTTCCAGTTCCGCTCTGTAGGCCTCCAGCTGGTCAGCTGCTCTTGCTTGGCGTGCCTCTGCCGCTTGGCGTTGGTGCAGTTCTTCTTGCTCGCGCCGCTTGGCCTGTTCCATTCTGTTGGCTTGTTGTGACAGGGCAATCTCCTTTTCTTGCTCGGCGGTCTGCATTCGGTACTGCAGAGTGCCAATCTCGGCCTTGAGAGCCTCGATTTCCTTTCTGTACTTTTCATAATCATCCGCATCGGGAGGCGCCATATTTTCCTTACAACTCTCTCGCGATCCCGGGCGCACGGATTCAGCATCGTGGCTTTGTCTTGAAGAGGGTCGAACATGTGCGTCTCCACCCGTGATGAGATTGTATGTAGGTTGCGTGGCGCGAAACGAAGCAATCTGACCAAGGGCGTCGTTAACATGATGTCGCACATGTGCTGCGCGATGGGCAGTGCGATGGATGCGGTCGGCTTGGATTCTCAAGAATATGGGATACGCACTCTGGATCGACTCTGAGCCATGGGGAGAGCGGATGATGCGGAGGCCCTCATCCTGCTTGACATTGAGCCTTGCAATCCCCTCGCGCCGGAGCCGTTGCCGTCTTGCGACGTTCGGCCACGCATCTTGCTGTGCAATGCAATGCGCTGCGCTTTGTCGTCGTCGATGGGCGGCCGTTGGGATCCGCGCCATGGCAGCAAGCAGCATTGGCAGCTGCGGAGAGCTCGCGCCACGGTTTCGAGTCACGTGATGAAACTTTCCACTCCGCCGATGCTAGGCACAACCACGGCACGTGGTCATTCCGAACTTGAGCATTTCGAACAACCCAGATTTGATGGAGCAGAAGAATATTAGGAATGTAATATGAGAATCTTAGTGACTTGTATTATAGCGTGTCTCCCACGGAGAATTAAGTGCACTTTCCTCCAGCCCTATTGATTGGCTCATAAGGCCTTTTGGTACCTTGTTTGCGCCTTTGCGCACTTAAAGGGACAATCAGTAAAGTCCGCGATCAAAGGCCGCGAATAAAGGCCGCGGTCAAAGGACGCGGTTGTAAGCAACAAGGAGGTATTTCTTCCTTTTTTGGTATAGCTGCTGCTGTGCGTTTATGTCTGATAAGGTAATCTACCTGCTCAAGGCAACATCACGCTGAATAGCCCTATACTTGTACTACTCCATAAATTGGTGGAGGCACAACGTACAGTAAGTGCTGTCTAGGGCAAGCTACGTCATGGCAGCGACCCAGCGTTGCGCTTACTGGCATCCTCGCGGCCGTGGAGGCACGCAGTTGACTGTGTGGGTGGCGGGCCACGATAAAATCCCTGCTTGGTATCTACATTGTATGTACATACAGTGCCCAGGCCAGCACGTCGCGGAGGAAGGCGCAGACGTCTGAAAACGCCATGAGTTTGTATGCTAGATAGCTATACATAGCAATACATATGTATGCAGGAGAGGAGAGCGGCAAGGGGGAAAAGAGGCTGGGGAGCTCGGAGGGTTGAGAGATTTTCCTCGGCACTTGTTTGAGTGCGCAAAGGCGCCAACGAGATGTGAGAACCCACTTTAAATACTACTTCTTATCTAATCCAGTCGTGCACCCCCAACCCAGCTGCGACACGTGGTTCGGCAGGCAGGATGAAAATGTAGCCTTCTGGTGACCAAGGACCTGTCATCTTTAGTGCCAAGTGGTCATGCCTACTTGAGAAATCTTAACAATAAAAGTGTGCATAATGCACGACATTCATGCATAAGAGTATGGACAGGATGAATCACGGCAGCGTTGCGGCCCAGAGCTCAAACAATGACGCCAGCCCTGTCAAAGGCCGGCTGAAGGAATCCCATCGTTGGCATCCCTGCTGTCCGCTTGCCGCGAATCACCCAGGCCCAAACGAATGAATCAGCGAGGGGACTTTTATCGGGCACCCTTGTTTTGCGTACTCGGCACCCCAGTTGTGGCTGGGCGAGTGACCCCGCCGGTATCGGCCCCGCCCGCAAAATTTGCTGTGCACTTAAATAGATCTAGATGTAGCTTTCCCATAATTGAGTTTTGCTATTCAGGCCGCTACGAAATTCTATCGGGGCCGCTACCTTCAGGCAAAGTGTGTTTTTCCCAGCAACCCCCCGCTATTATACACTACAGCGCGTGGAACCCTTAGAAACCTAAAGGTAATTAATTAAGGTATATATTAACTGCAGCGGCTAAGGCTAATTCGTTTAAATCTAGTGTTTTTTTTTAAATATAAATACTTTAACCTAAGCTAACTAATTATTCTAGTCGCTAAGGGTCTTAATTCCTGCTAACTATATTATAAAAATAACTAACTTAACGCTAAAAGGCAGCGGGTTTCCCATTACCTACGGCGGCCTTAATAGAATTTCGTAGCGGCCTAAGTAGCAAAACTCCTATAATCTCTACGTACAAGCAATATAACGAATTATTCCGCACAATTAAAGCCATTATATAAGCCCTTTATTCCCGCCCCTTTTCCACCTTTAAAGAGGCTAAAGAGGCCTTATTTTAATACACTGTGTCGGCTTAAAGAAGATTAACACACACAGCAAACAAGCGGTATACCTAAATAATTTAAAGGTATTATAAAAATACTATAACTATAACTATATAGTTAAAATAATTAAAGTTAGCTTTATTAAAAAGTTATTAAGTTAATTAAATAGTTTAAAGTTAGGCCCCCTTTCCGCTTAACTAGCACCACTCTAAACTGCTACCCCGTTACATTTAGTATTTACACTAGCACTAACACGTAACTAAACTAGGCCCTAAGTTATTTTATTTTATTTTTTTTAAAAAAAAACATATAATAATAAAAATAATAAAGGGAAAAAAAATAGAAAAAAAAATAATAAAAAAAAAGAAAACTTAAGCTTATTAGCTATAAAGCTAGCTATAGAGCTACCTATATATCTCTATATCTCTTTTACTATAGCCCTTTCTTTAAACCCTTTCTTTTTTTACTTTATTATTATTATTATTATTCTCTCTTTTTTTACTTTTAACTCTCTTTACTATTACTTTAATATTAATATAAGTCTTAACTATTTTTATTAAAGACTACTTTATTAGTTTATTTTATTACTTTAATAAATAAATAATTTAATTTATATAAACTAATATTTTATATTTAAAAATATTATTATTATTAATAATTATAATAAAGGCTTAACTTAAACTTTATATTAAAGCTAATTTAATATTAATAAAGTATTTAACTATTTATTAAATAACTTTATATAAATTATATTATATAAAGTTGATTATTACTATACCTTTATTAAAGAATTAAATTAAACTTATTTTAAATACTATAAAATTATTTAAATTATATTAAGCTTAAAAGTTTATAACTTTTTATATAATATTATAAACTATTACTATATTAAATAAAGCTTACTTTAATTAGTATTTAATTTAGTTATATATTAAATTTTAAACTTATTAAGTATAACTTACTAAAATATATATATTTAAAATAGTTTAAATTAATATTTAAAATTTAAGTTAGCTATAATAGCTTTACTATAAATTTATATTAAATATTTATTAAATTAATTATAGTAATAAATATTAAGATTTTTTATTTTAATAAAGTAAAGAAAATATAGAAATATTTACTTTATACTTTATATAAATTAAAGTTAAAGCTTAATTAAATATAAAAGAAAACTAAATATTTATTAAAAGGCCTTTAACTTTTAATTAATTAATTATTTTCTTTACTATTTAAAATTAATATAATATTAAAGGTTTAAATTAGCTTTAATATAAAGTAACTATTAAAGGAATAAAGTTAAATAAATATTTTATTATAATAAATAAAGTATAGTAAATTATTAATAAATATAAAGCTTTTAATTATAAAAACTATAATTTAAATACTTTTTATAGCTTTAATAATAATAATAATAACTATAATAATAGCTATATATTTATTATTAACTATATTATTATTTTAATATAAAACCCTTTTTTAATAGTTATAATAATTTAATAGTTATTAAACTTTTATAAAGTTTAATTAAAATCTTTTATATATAAAAAAAGGTTTTATAAAAGCTTTTAATATTTTCTCTTTAATTTATAAATAGTTTTTATAATAAATTTTAACACTTTTATAATTAATACTATTAAAGTAATATATATTAATAGCTATTTTATTAAGAATTTAAAGTAATAGTAAATATAGTATATTATTATTAATAAATATTTTACTTATTAAAAATAAATTAAAAATAAATTTATTAATTATTTAAATAATAAATTAATAAATAAAAATATTTATTATTTAAAAGTAATAAAGATATCACTAAACCTTTAATAAATAAATAGTATATTGTTTTAAATATACTTTATAAATTGAAGTAAAATTAAAGTAAAGTAGCTAACTTTAATAAAGAGAAAGCTTTAAAATATATATTTATAAATTTATTCTACTTCTCTAAGGCGTTAGTGATTTGCTACGCCTATAGTATTATTTATTCTAAAATAAAGCTTACTTAGCCCTGCTTTATTTCCCCTTCGCTTCTTTATTATATTACTATATAAAATATGTTACTATATTTTAAGCAGCTTTATACTTATTTTTCTATATACACTATTATTACTATAGTAGTATTAATAAAGATTTAAAGTAAAATTATATTAATAGCCTCTTTAAAGGTATAAAGATTCTATATATTTATTACTTTTTAAATAGCCTTTTTATAAGCTATAATATTTAAATTAATTTATAGTATTAATTATATACTATATTAAAACTATGTTATAGACTGGCCTAGATGGCTTCTGCAATCTAGCGTTAATGGATTTATTATTAACTATAGAGAAAAGAGAGGAGACTTTTAAAAGGAGCCTCCTCGCTAGCTTATATATTTTATATACCTTTAGTGTGCCTTAAGTGTGCCTCTATAGTTACGCTTTATAGAATATAATAAAATTATAATAAGCCCTTAATAAAGATCTAAGCTACTAACTTAAATCTATTATATAGGTCCTTTTTATACACTTTATTAGCTATTTATTAAGTGTAAAAGGGTATTTACTTATAGTAAAGTAAGTATATTATAGCTCTATCTATCCCTAGCCTATGCCTATATAAGTAATTTATATTATTTATAATATTAGTATATAGTTATTTAAAAGTAAGCTTAATAATGCTATAATATTATAAATTAGTTTTATAATTATAATAAAAAGCTAATTAAAATAAATAAAGAGTAAGCTAAATACTAACTTACTATAATTACTTAAATTAATAAAATAGATATAAAAGCCCCCTTTATATTATTACTTATTTACTTTTCTTTCCTTTCCCTTTATATTCTTTAATCCCTTTAAAATTCTCTTTACTACCTACTTACTATTTTTTTACTATTTATATTATTTAATAAATATTCTACTTTAAGTTTTAAAAGAAGCTTTTTATTTATTATTCTATATTTTATATATTACTTTTACACTTATATTATTATTTTCCTTTATACCTTAATTATACTATTATATTAATATAGATATAGTTATTATAAATTCTTAATATTAACTTATTTAATATTAGTAAAATATCTACTACTATTACTTTACCCCCTCTTAGTCTACTTCTTTTATATAATTTATAATTAATTAGCTACTATAAAGTAAAGGGTAATTTAAGTAATAAGTTTTTTATACTTAAAGAGTAAAAAATTAAATACTATATATTCTACTATAAATATATAGTAAGAAATAGGCTATTTAACTATTTATAAAGGTAGGGTAAGGCTTATTTATTTTATAAAAAATAGTAATATAAATGCTTTTAAAGGAAGTATTTATTTATAAAAAATACTACTTTTTACTATACTACCTATAATATAGTTATAAAGATTTAAGTTAATTATACTATTTAAACACTATATATCTTTATAAAGAATATATTAAATAAAAAGGGTGCCTATATTATTTTATACTTTAAGTTTATTAACCTTAATTAATAATTTCTAAACCTTTTAAAAGCTACTAAAAAGGCAGCTAAAAGAGGCATTAATATTGCTAAGGTAGTATATAAATACACTGCTTTAGCTAAAGAGATCCTTAACTTATACTTTTAATATAGCTTAAAAACTCTCTTTAATTATTAATTATAATCCCCTCTCTCCCTTTTTTAAATAATAATAAGTATATATTAAGTGTATTATATAAACTATAAATTAATACTACTATATTAAACTATTAATAACTATACTATATAATTATAAACCTTTACCCTTTAAAAGCTTAATAAAGGCTATTATAAATATTATAATTTAAAAGATTTTAATAAGTAATAAATAGTTAAAAAAGGTTTTAAAAAGAGGTAAATAAAGGGTTAAATATTATTTTAAAAGAATAAATTAAAGATTGTAAATAACCTTAAATTAATTTTTATTTTAATAAAATAAAACTATTATTATAATATATATCTCTTTATTATAACTTAAAGTTATATAGCGTAAATATATTATATATACTTTTTAATAGCTTTTATATAAAATAAATATATTTTATTTATTTAATAAATATATTATAATTTTTATTATAGCTATATATATTTTAAATATATAAGATCTCCTTTACTTTATACTTAAAATATACTTACTTAAAATTATTATTAATTAAATATAGGTTTAATTAAAAATCTTTATATACTTAAAAAGGTAATAGATTTATTATTATATATTTAATAAAGTTTATATAGAAAATTAAATAAATATTACTTAAAATATTTAAATATATAGTAAATAGTATAGATATATTTAAAATAGTATATTTTACTATAATTTAATTTAACTTATAGTATAGGTAGTTAGTTTTAATATAATAAAGGTTAAGCTAAACTTAGTCCTTAACTATAAAGTATTTAGTTAAATAGTGCTTATAATTTACTATATTTTATTATTACTATTATATAAAGTTAATAGTAGCTTACACTAAGTACTTATATAGATTTAATTAAGGAAGTGTATTATATACCCTTTAAGTAATACTTAACTTTTAATAAAAGGTAAATTATATTAAAGGAGCTTAATATTATAGCTATAAAGCATATAGTAGGCGCTTATTTTAATAATATTAGATATTTAATTATTTAATATAAGCTAATAAGTAGCTAGATATTTAAGCTAATTATTTTAAGAGAAGGTAATAATAATATATAATATAGCTTATACTTTTTAATTAATATATTTTATACTATTATTTATTTATAGGTAGTATAATATAAATAGTAACTATTTAGTTTTTATTAATAAATAAAGCGCTATTTAAAATCCTTTAACTTAATTAAAGCTATAATTAAATATAATACTTTATAAAAACCTATAGAACTACTATTAATATTAAAGGAAGCGCTTTATATATACTTTAATAGCTATATTAGTTATTACCTTAAGCTAAATATATTTAAAGAGATAGTCTATAATAACTATAAAGTATTTAAAAGATTTCTTATTTATTACTAATAAGTTAGTTATAAAGTTTATTAAAATTTATAATTAATAATAATTTAATGTAGAAATAAGCTATAGTAAGCTTTATTAAAGTTATTAACTCTTTTACCTACTATAATAGTAGTAATTTTATATAAAGTATATTATATCTTTTAATATCCCTTTTTAATAGTACTTATATATTAATGCTTAAAATATAATATTTTTACTAAGGTAACTTAATATAGGTAAGTTATATATATATTAAATAAGCATAGTAGTAAGTAGTTTAAATTAAAGTATTTAAATATAGCTATAAAATAATAATATATTATATATATTAATAGCGTAGTCTTTTATTTACTATTAAATATTAGCTTTAAATAGAAACTATTATACCCCTTTTTAAATTAACTTCTATTTAATAAAGTGTAACTTATTTACTATAATACTTTAGAATTAAAGGTCCTTAAAGTATAGATCTATAAATAGTGTAAGTATATATAATATAAATATAGGTAAGGTAGCTATTAAGCTATATAAATTATAATTACTAGCTATTAAAGGTTTATTTAATATTTTAAGGTATATAATTAATATTAAAGGGAATAGTACTTAGTATTTTATAGCTAAACCTTACTTATTTTATTTATAGTAGAAAAGTGTATTAAGTTATACTATAAAGGTATTTAATTAGTAATATAATTAAAAATTAAAGAAAGAGAGTGTCTTTATTTAATATACCTATCTTTTAAATATTTTATATAAATTAGTAAAGTATTTAAGATTTTTATAGTTAGTAAAAATTATAAAAAGGTATAAAATACTATAAAGTTTTATTAACTATACCTTTAGGTAGGAGATAATATTAAAAAGCTTTTTATTATAAATTATATAGTTCCTTTAAGGCGTTAATAAATGCATTAAATAATATATAACTAAGTGTAGTATATTTAATTTATTATATTAAAAGAGGTAGCTATTAAGCGCCTCTTTAAATAAATTAGCTTCTACTATAGTTTTATAGTTAAGATTCTATTAAATAAAAATAAGGTATAAAATAAAGGCAGCCTTTAGCTAATAAAATAATTACTTATACTTACTTAACTAAATAAATAGCATGCCCTTTTATATTAATATAAAAAAAGAGCTAATAAAATCTAAGAAGTTAGAGATAAATTTATAATAAAAATTTATAAAACCTAGGAAGCTATAGATATTATATACCTTAATAAGCAGCTACTAATTATAAATAGCTACTACTTTCTTTAAATTTAAGTGTATTATATATTTTATTTAAATAATAAACCTTAGGTACTTTATCTCTTTTATACTAAAGGTATACTTATTAATATTTAAGTAAAGGCCTATCTATTAAAAGTAGGTAAAAACCTTTTATATATACTTAATATAGTCCTTTTATATACTATTAAAGTAAACTAAAATATTATTAAAGTATATAGTAGTATAATCTTTAAAGGCATTTTTTAATATATTATTAATATAATATTAAAAAATAGCTAAAGCCTCTATTAAACTAAATAGGTATACTAGCTATTTAAAGAGATTAAATTATATATAAAAGGTAATTAAATATTTATTACTTTAAGCTATTTATAGCTAATAAAAGGCAGTATATATATTTAATTTAATAAACTACTAAGCTTCTATAAAAGAATATAAAGTTTCCTTTATTAATAGAAGTAAGTAATAGTTTTAATCTATAACTTTATTAAAGGTATAATAGTTAATATAGAAACGCTAGCTATTACTTACCTTTTATATTAAAAGCATTAGCGCTATAGTTAATAAAGAGAATATATAAATTTAGCCTTTATTTATTAAGTCTATAATTTATTTTTAAATCTTTAGTAGTTAGTTCCTTAGTATATTATATAAAGGCGCCTATAAAATCTTTAAAAGAGAGCTATTTAAGTTCCTTTAAAGATATATATAGTAGTCTATAATACCTTAATAAAGAGGTAAAGAGAACACTTATTCTTTACTAAAAAGGTCTTTAAAATTATATAAGTTAGGTAGTAAGTGCTATAATATTTTATTAATTAATAAAATAAAAGGTCTTAAAGTAATTATTAAAATATTATTAATCTCCCTTAAGTTTATTATTAAAAGTTATACTAGCTTTTATTATAATATAGTATATTAAGCTAAGCTAATATAAACTAATTTTAATATAGCTACAGTAAGTATTATAATAGTATATATTTTTACTATATAAATAACTAGTTTTAAATATAAATTAACTTTAAGATATTTTTTAATAAAGTAGAGTGTAATATTATTTTAAAATATTTATAAAAAGCTAAAAATATAATTATAAAATAGTTTAAAGATAATATAAGCTATAATAGAAAATACCTAGCTATTAACGTTTACTATAAAGTAAATAAGTTAGGTAATATATATATATAAAGCGGATAAGTATAGATAATTATTTAGTGTTAAGGCTATAATTAGTAATTATAGTTATAATAAATAGAAGCGCTATAAATATAGCTATTATACTAGCTTTTTACTTATAATAGTAAAGCTATTATATTTACTATTTACCTATATAGTAATAAATAAAGACCTATTATAAAGGAAGGGTAAAAGAAATAGTAATTTCTTTATATAGTCTTTTATTACTTTATATATAGTATTTAAATATATAAGCTAATAGCTAAAATAAATATATTTATTACTAATATCCTTACTATTAAAACTTAAGTAATAAAGCTATTTTTTTTTAAGTTAATGCTTAATTTATTATTAATAAGCTTTTTATTAAAGATTTTATAAATATATATATCTATAGGTAATAGAGATAAATATATTAAATAAAGCTAGTATTCTTTAATTTAGTAGCTTATAACTTTATAATATAAATATTAACTCTCTTTATAGTATTTATTAATAACTATTTTAAAAACCTATATAATATAGGTTAGTTTCTCCTTATTATTAGTTTTACTTTAAAAGGAAGTATATTATAAAGTATATTAGTTATAAAGAGGCGTTATAAGGCTAGCACTATTAACCTTAGTTATAGCTATATTACTCTTTATATTATAGAATTTATAACTTAATTAATAGGCTTTAATGTATTCCTTTAGATAGTAAAAGTTAATATTTAAGGTAATACTCTAGTAGCGCTTTATAGCTTTATAATAGTTATTATAAGGTATATTATAGCTAATATAGTAATTATATATATATTTATTTAAAGCTATATAAAGCTTTATAAGTTTTATAATATTTACTTAATTAATACCTCCTACTAATATTAGCTTTTACTTAAAATAAATATAGAAGTCTATAAATTATTTATTTATATATTACTTAAGCTAATTAAACTTAAAAATAGCGTGCTTTTCTTTATAAAGGTCTATATATATTTTATTAAAGTATACTAAGAAGCGGCTTAATATATATATAAATATATATTTTAATTTAAAGAAAGGTGCTATATAGGTTTAAACCTTAAACTCTAAGTTTTAATAAATAAGGAACTATTTATTATAATTACTTTTAATAAAGTTAGAGTTTACCTTTAATTTATAAACTATAAAGCTTTATTAAGCCTAATAAATAGCTTTATTACTATTATATAGCGTTTTTATAGGTAATAGTTTATACTTAAGTTTTTTATAGTAAAGTATAACTATTACTGCCTTAATAGTTATTAAAGTTATATTAAGGCTAGCTACTTCTATTATTAATACTTAGTAGTAAAGCTTAGTAAGCTATACCTTTTACTATATTATTTTATTTTAAAGGAATTATAATTTCTATATATTACTTAGTTAACCTATTTAATTATTACTATTAAGGTTTATTATATTTATATTATTATTATTATAATAGTTAATAATTATTATAAACTAGCTTAAATAGCTTTTATAATTTAGTATTAATAGATTTATTATTAACTATAAAGGAGAGAGAGGAGACTCTTAAAAGAAGCCTCCTTACTAGCTTATATATCTTATATGCCTTTAGCGTGCCCTAAGTGTGCCTCTATAGTTACGCTTTATAGGATGCAATAAGATTGCAATAAGCCCCTAATAAGGATCCGAGCCACTAGCTTAAATCTATCACAAACTATATTAAATAAAGACTTATTTTTTATAAACTTAGTTTTATTTTAAACACTTAAAATAGATATTACTATTACTTAATTAAATATATAGTAGCTTAATATTAAGGTTAAGTTAGTATTAATATAGATATTAATTAATAACATTATAATAATATTTTATAATATCTTTTACCTTAATTAAATAAAGTAAGTAAAAAGGGTTATATAGCTTTTTAAGCTAAATATAAATTAACTATAATATTAAATTAAATTAAAAATAACTATTTATACCTTTTTTAATAGTTAAATTTAATAGTATTTTCTTTAATATAGTATAATTAAATTAAAACTAATATTTATATAAAACTACTATAATAAAAGGGGAGAGAGATACTTATAGTTTTTAATAATAAAAGAAAAAGAAAAAGAAAAGGTTAAGTAAAGTAAAGAGAGCCCTCTTTATAGCTAAAAGACCCCTTCCCTTTTATAGTAATTAATAAGTAGTTAGTGTTATAGACTAGCCTAAAGGCATGCTGCTTTTTAGCGTTAATAAAGTTTATATTATGTCGGCCTAAAGAAGAGAGAGAACAACATATATAAGGAGGCTATGTGCCTCAATAAATCGAAGGTATTGTAAAAGTGCTATAACTATAACTACACTATTAAAATAATTAAGGTTAGTTTTATTAATAAATTATTAAATTAATTAAATAGTTTAAAGTTAAAGATATTAAGAAAAATAAAGGTATTATAATAAATTAACCTTAGTGTATATATACTAAAGGGGGGATACTATAGCAGTAGCTAGGCTTAAATTAATTAATTAATTAAATTAAGTATATATAAAAACTTATAATAGTGGCTATACCTTCTCTAAGCTATTTAAGAAAAGAGAACCTCTTTATACCTCTGAATTAATTAATCCTTACTACATTAGAGGCTCTTTTCCTTTTCTTTCCTTTATTATTGCGTTAGGTTAATTCCTAACTGCATTCTATTACACATTCCTGTTAACCCTTTAGCCTAATACAATATTAATCTTACCCCCTAAAAGAGGGAGAAAAGCAAAGGGAAAACTATTTTATTTTATATAAGTATTTACTTAAGTAAAAGCTTAGGGTTTTATTTAGCTTTATTAAGTCTTCCTTATTAAATTATAACAGTCTTACTAAGTCTTCCTTATAGAACTATAATAGTTCTATTACAGCTTTGTAACGCTTCCCTTACTATTCCTACTATATATTTAAGCTAGCAGCTTAGATTTATTACAGTTAGTAGTTAAACTATATAGTCTCTATAGCGCTATATAGATCTCTATAGAAGCTAATAGTTAATTTATAATATAGAGGCAGTAACTTACTAAATATAAGGTAGTATTAGGTTTAACCTTAATTTAAGCGCTAAAGGTAATATATTACCTCTCTTTAATACTATACTATATTATTATTACTAAATCCTTAATTTTTTACTATACTATCTTAATAACACTATTTATACTATACACTCTTTTATAATATTAATTAAGTTAAGCTAGCTATACACTAACTTTTATAGCTAATAACTACTAAGAACTATACTAGCTTTAAAGCAAATACTCTATAGTAATATATAGGTTTTTCTCTTTATACTAAGGTTTTTTTTATATAAATTAAGTAATAGAGGTACTAAACACTAAGCTAGAAATAGCTTAGCTAGCGTAATAATAATAATAATAATAATATAAAAACTTAAATTAACTTTTTTTTAAAATTTATAGTATTAATTCTCTTTAATAATTTTTAAAGCTTATATTTTAGCTTTAAAGTCTTTAAAAAAATAACTATATTTTTACTATTAAACTATTTAATATTAAGGTTATTTTAAAGATTTATAAAGGTAATTTATTTATTAATAGTCTCTTTAAATAGCTTTATAAAGGCTTTAAATTTATTAAATTTAATAACTTTAATACCTTTAATTTTTTTAAAATAAATATATTAAATAAAGTAAAAGGTTAAATTAATGAAGGTTTAAAGACAGCTTAAGTAAAAGGCACATTTTAAATTAAAAGAAAAAGAAAAAAAAGCTACTTTTTAAAAATAATATTATTAAATATAAAAAAGGAAAATAAATAAAGTAATTAATTAAAAGCTTTTAATAACTATTACGTAAAATTAAAAGAGTTAATTAGCTTTTGAATAAATTTAATATATTAAAGAAGGTTATTTATTTTAATAATACTATATATAAAAATAAAAAAAAGTATAAAGCTATAAAATATAAAAGAAATAAGTATAATACTTATTATAATAGTGAAAATTTCCTTTAAATAAAGTATAATTAAATAATTTATAGCTTTATTTTCTTTAAAAAGTAAAGAAATAAGTGGTTTAACTATTATTTAGTATTTAAAGAGTCCCTTTATAATATTAGTATTATATTTAATATTTTTATTAAAAGTTAACTTTAAGCTAATAAACTATAAAGTAAAATTAAAGGCTATTTTATATTATTTATATTATTTATATTTAAAAATATCTTAGCCTTTATAATTAAATAATTAATAATACTTAAATTATATTTTTAGTTTTTTTATTATTATAGTTTTTTAAGTTTAATTAAATATTATATAGTCTTTTTTATAAATAAAGCTTTATATTTAGTAATATTAAATAGTTTTAGTAATAATTTAAAAGTGCCTCTCTTTAGCTTAATTCCTTATATTTAGCTTTTAAAAATATTTATTTAAGTAAAACTATTATTTATATTAACTTAAAGAAAAATAGTATATATATTAAAGTAAACTATATACCTTAATAAATTAAAGGTATTATAAAAATACTATAACTATAACTATACTATTAAAATAATTAAAGGTTAGTTTTATTATTAAGTTATTAAATTAATTAAAGAGTTTAAAATTAAAAATATTAAGACAAACAAAGGTATTATAATAAATTAACCTTAGCGTTTAAATATTAAGGGAGTGCTATAGCAATAATTAAGCTTAAATTAATTAATTAAAATAAATTAAGTATATATAAAAATTTATAGTAATAGCTATTATGTCAGGCCAAACGGTCATAAAGAATGTGTAAAGGGATGTAGTTAGGAATTAAGCTATTATAGCTATAGAGAGAGAAAAGACCTTTAATATAATAAAATTTAATTAATTAAGAGGTATAAAGAGGTTCTCTATTTCTAAATAGCTTTATATATATATAGCTATTATTATAAATTAATATATATACTTTAATTAATTTAATTAACTTAAGCTTAGTTATTACTATAGTATTCTTTTAAAAGCACTTTATTATTAAAGCTAATTTATTATATTTTCTTTACTTTTCTTAATATTTTTAACTTTAAACTATTTAATTAATTTAAAAACTTTTTAATAAAACTAATCTTAATTATTTTAACTATATAGTTATAGTTATAGCATTTTTACAATACCTTTAATTTATTAAGGTATATAGCTTACTTATGTGTGTGTTCTTCTTTCCCGGGCCGTCACACTGTAACCTTTTAAGCTATTTAAAAAAAGAGGACCTCTTTATACCTCTTAATTAATTAATCTCTATTATATTAAAGGCCTTTTTCTTCCTTTATAGTTATATTAACTTAATTTCTAACTGTATCCCTTTACACTTTTTTTATAACCGTCTAGCCTAACACAATATTTTAATTATTTATTATTTAAAAGCTACTATTAATCTCTCTATAGTAATATAAGCTTAAAACCTTCAGTAAATTAATATAAAGAAACTTAATAAATAAATAAATAAATAAATTATTGATTATAACTATAGAATATAATATATTTTACTAAACCTTTATTTAATAGCTTTATATATTCTTTTTAATAGATCTTTTTATAAATAATAAATACTTTAGTTTCTAAATTAATTTTATAATAATCCTTAATAATAAAATAAAAAGTAGTAAAAATATTAAATTTAAGCTTTATAAAAATATTTTTATATATAGCTTAATTAAAAGTAAAAGAGTTATAAAAAGTAACTTTATATTTAAAGTATATACAATGGTGTAAAATACTAGTATTATATATCTAGGTAAAGTTATATTAAATATAATTATAAAGAAGTTATAAAGACTTTAAATTTTAATAATTATTTATATTAACTCTTTTTCCCTTTCTAAATACTTTATAAAATCAACTATAATAAAGGAAAAAAGGCCAATAATTAATATTATAGCTCTTTAATAATTACATAAGTAATAGAAAATAAAAGAAATGTACTAAATTAATAAAGAGAATAATATTATAAATATAAAAATAAAGGCCTTATTAAATAAGGCTTTTAAAGGCGTTATTAATAAAAATAAAGCTTAAATTTATCTAAAAAATAAGTTAAATAAAAGATAGCTTAGTAAAGGCAGTTAAATTTAATTAAAGCATTAAAAATTTATAAAAACTAATAAAGGTTAATAGTAAATTAATTCAATATAAAACTAATTAATTAAAATTATTCTTTTTAAATTAAAGGATTTACTTATATATACTTTTATTTGTATTTATTTTTTTAGCTACTTTTTAAGTAATTCCTCTTTTTTAATAGAAAGAGAGAATTTATAAGTATTAAAATTATTTGTTTATAAAGAATTTTTAATATAACTATAAGTGGCTTATATATTGCTTAATTAGCTATATTTAGAGGGGATATAAAGCTACTACTACCTACTATATCTTTTACAACCTTTAGCTAGCCTGGTTTGCTTAGCTAGAACATAATATAATAGAATTCTATAATAACCCCTTTCTTACACTTAATAAGGTATGCATTAGTGCAAGCTTTATTATTCATCTGATAATACTAACAATATTTAAGCTACTTTAATTATAAGTTATTAATTACCCTTATTTATAAGAACTACTATTACTATAAAGCGTATTTTATATTTTATAAAGCTTACTTTATTTTATAGTTCTACTATAAATTTAATTTAAAGCTACCTTAAAGTTTTTATTAAACTATAGTCTATATTATTATTTAAAGCTTATTTATAATTAATTTAATATATACATTTACCTTTTATAGTTTTAAAAGTAAGTCCTTAGTATTATTGATTTTAAATTATATTATAATTTTTATAGTAATTTAACTTTAGTTTATTTTTAGCTATTGTGTTGGCCCTAGAAAGAAGAACACACACAAGCAAGCTGCATGCTCTAGCAAATCAAAGGTATTGTAAAAATGCTGCAACCACAACTACGCAGTTAAATAATTAAAGTTAGTTTTATTAGAAAGTTATTAAATTAATTAAATAGTTTAAAGTTAAAAATATTAAGAAAAGTAAAAAAAACACAATAAATTAGCCCTTATAATAAAGTGCTTTTTAGAAGAGTACTGTAGCAGTAACTAAGCTTATATTAATTATATTAATTAAGGTATATATAATAATTTATAATAGCTATATTTATAGAAAGCTATTTAGGAATAGAGGACCTCTTTATACCTCTTAATTAATTAATCTTTATTGCGTCAGAGGTCTTTTCTCCCTATATAGCTATAATAGCTTAATTCCTAACTGCATCCCTTTATATATTCCTTATAACCGCTTAGCCTAACACACTATTTAAATATATAATCATTATTAAGCCTTAAGTTATTAATAGTTTTAATATAAATAAACTATAAAATATAGTTAAATGTAATAAAGTAAAAGCACTTTAAATATTTTATAATTATATTAAAAGTAACTTAAGTATAGTTTATAATACTACTATATTTACTATAAAAAAACTATATAACTTTTATTTATAATATAGTAAGTTTAAATTACTAATACTTTACTATTAATAAAAGGAGTTTATTATTAAATGATCTTAATTATAGGAGTTTTATAAAAGGTTACATTAATTAAAATCTTTATTAAATACACTTTAAGGTTATAATAAAACTACTATAAATTTGATAAAGAATATAGTTTAACTTAGCTTATATATTAAAGAGTAAACTAAGAATATATTAAAGCTTATAATATTAATTATATATTAATATACAATAAGTTAACTAAAATATAGTTCTATATTAATAATAAATATATATTATAGTTTATTATCCTTAAAAAGTAAATTAATAGTAGATTAAACTTAAATAAAAGTGGTATTTATTAATTATACTTAGCTTCTATATTGTAATTATATTAAATTTAATATAGAGTTTTAGTATAAATTATATAAAATAAGTTTTCTTTTATATATTTTAGTATATAACCTTAGTTATATATATTAAAGGGACTATTAAGTTAATAAACATATATTTAAACTTATAATAAAAATAAGTTATTAATTAAAAATAGCTTTTATAATACTTTATTAAATTAATATTAATTAAAAGTTAAATAAATAAATATAAAGTTAATTAATATACTTTTATAGTAATATTTTTATAAATAAAGGTTATTAATATTTTAATAATAATTATAAAAAATACCTTTAATCTAGCTATTTTTTTATTATTAAAAAAAGGGTAATAAAAACTTAAAGCTAATTTAAATATATATTATAAGTATAATACTATTACCTATTAATAACCTTATATTATTATAACTAAGTAAAGTACTATTTTATATAATTTATACAATATTTCTATATTACTTTTATAAAGGTAAAATATAATAACTATTTAACTTTATAGAATTTAACATTATACTTACTATAATATAGTATTATATTATAGTATATAATAATATATTTAAACTAAAAGTAGCTATAATATTAATAAAAGTAAGAGGTATTATTATATAATTTAACTTTAAATATCTTTATTGTATAAATAACTTTAAAGTAATATAAATAATTTATTACTTTAATTTTATTAAGTTTAAAAATTAAAGAGAACTTAATAAAGATTATATAAGGTTTTTATATTATTATTTATATTAATTTTCAGGTATTATTTTTAAAAACGTTTTATAAAATATTATTTATTATTTAGTTTTTAAAGTATTAAATAAAAAAGCTTTTAATAATATTATTAAACAAGTAGTAATTAAAGGTTATTGTTCATTTAAATATAATTTAAATTAAAATTATATTTTTAATATAAAGTTTTATTATATTAGAAATAATAATAATAATATCACTACTATAAGATTAACATATTATTTATTCTTATAGTATAATTAATTACTTTAATAATATTTTTAAAGGATTTATTTTAAATTACTTTAAAAATAAAAGGTTTTTTAAAAATAATTTTTATTAAAAATAAGGGGTTTATAGAGGCTTTTACCCTCTAAAATATTAAGGTAGTAGGCTTAGTAAGCTAGCAGCTAGAAGGTCTTTATAGCGCTATAGCAGGCTACTATAGGCTTTAGTTTTATATTAAAAGATTTATATACACTTTTTAGCACTTAAAATACACTATATTTTAACTTATAAAATATAAATAAATTTTATTAAATTTTATTAAATTTATTTAATATTATAAATAGTAAGTTTTAAATTAATAGTTTATATAGTTATAAATAGCTATAAAAAATATTTTTTTTATATATATTTATTAAATTTATTAATAAATTAATATAGCTAATAAAAGCTTATAAGCTACTTTTTATTTTCTATAAAATCTATTTATATAAAAGAATAAAAATATAAACTTATAGCTATATAAACTAACTATTAATATATATACCTTTTTATTAATTTAATAAAATTTTATATATTAAAACTTGAAAAATTTAAATATTAGCTAATAAATATAGAAAGATTCCCTTTACTTTAATAATAATAAAGCTTTTTATAATTTCTTTTTAAACGCTTTAATTATTATATAAATTAATTTTAAAGACCTTTAATTTCCTTCTTTAAAGTAGTTTATACGTTATATAGTTTAAAGCTTTATAGCTATTTAATAGCTTAACTTAAATCTTTAATTAAAATTTAATTAATATACTTTATTACTATAAAAATTAATTATTAAAGCTAATAGTTTATTAGCTTTTTAATTAAGTATATATTAGCTACTAAAAGGTATAATTAAAGATAAAAAAGTTAAAAAAGTAAGGTATTTAAAATTATAAGCTTTTAACTAAAATATTTATTTTTATACTTACTATATATATATATACACTTATACTATATATACTACTACTAGCTTTTAACTTAAAAAGCCTTATAAAGGTCCCTAAAAAGGTCTCTATAAAGGTTAGGGCTAGGGTCACTATAAGGCCTATTAAGAGTCCTTATAGTTAGTGAGGTCCCCTGAAAATAGCTGTTATTTTCAACCGTTTTATAGTAAATTTAAAGTAATATTACTATAATAATATAAATAAAAATAGTAAATATAAATATACTTTATATTATAATATTTACTTAACTTAATTTTATAATAAAGCTATTCTTTATTATTTATTTAACTATTTCTCTAATAGTTTATTTTAAGTTTAAAATAATAATTATATTTTGTTTTTTAAAAAAAGGCCTTTAAAGTAAAGAGTATAAATGCTTTATATTAATTATAAATTATAGTTATATTATTTATATAAAAGATAGTATTATATACACTCTTTAATATTAATATTAAAATAAGTTTTATTAATTTATAATATTTAACATTAAAATAATTTAATATTTATTTATTTATTTATTATAAATAATATAAATTTAATTTATAGTTTTATTATAAATTTACTTTAATAAATATTAAAGTAATATTAATTATAAATAAAGCTTTTATAATTTCTACTATTAATATTTATTAATATTTTAATATTTTAATATTTATTATATTTATATTTTAATATTTATTATATTTATATTTTTATATTAATGTATTATTAAAAAAAGAGATAAATAAATATAAAAGATCTTTTTTTATACTTTTTAAGTAGTTTAAAGTTAATTCCATATTACTACAGCGGTGCAGGCAAGATTGCAAAAGGTTTTTATGTTATAAAGTATTATAAGCACTGCTTTTAATAGCGCTTATTATAATTAATTTCATATAAGAATTTATGACTTCTTTAGTAATAAAATAATTAAAAGTTATTAATTTTTTAAGATTAAAATAGCTTATTTATAAGCTTATATAAAGATAATATTCTATAAAGAAAATATTGTTAATAATAAAGAGATATTTTAAAATATATTCTTAATACCCTTTAAAAATATATTTAATAATACTATAAAGCTATAAAAGGCTATAAAGCTATATAACCTCTTTAAGAGTTAATAAAGCTTATAAAATACCTTTTATATACTTAATTAAAGTCCCTTTATTTTAGAATATTATAAAGGATTAATTAATTAATAAATTATACAGTAAAATTATAATTATAAGGTATTTAAAAATAGTTAGTAGCCTCTATAAATAAATATAAAGGTAAAGGTTGTAGTAAATAATATAAAGCTTTATTTATCAAGGGTTATATAAGTGTTTATAGATATTAATTAATAGATAATAATTATATAGTCGCTATATAAATTTATTTAGGCGGCCGGTATCGCCGGTCTTCGCCATAGCCGTGCCACAACTGGGGTGCCGAGTACATAAAATAGGGGTGCCGAGTACATAAAATAGGGGTGCCCGATAAAAGTGCCCATCAGCAATTGCTTGCCGGATCGTCTTTCCGCTTCAAGCCGCGGAATCTGCCTTCAGCAAAAGACAGTTTTAACCTGCCAAGTATTTCTTTTTCTCCCAGTGTCCCTCCACAAGAATAGAGGAAACAAAGACCATCATTGCCTCACAGCACTTGTTGCAAGGGGCTTACAGGATGTGCATCCTTGATGTTTCTCTAGCCTGATTAGAACAGCACTGACTGGAGTGGTTAGTTCCATAATTCGGATTTACCCGCCTGGCAATGCTTGCGGCCTGAGAAATCCGCTAGTGTTGCAGAAGATGCTCCAGAAGGCAAAAAGGAGTTGTCCGATCATCGAGTCCAGGCCGGATGCCGGCTCTACCTGGCCCGTTCCTTTGTGCTATTCCTTTCACAGCTCCTCACTGGTTACCTGGATAGACTTGTCAAGATTTAACCTGAAATAGCCACGCCGACTAAACCGTGCAGTGCGCGTCCTACGCATCCGAGCCTCGCGTAACTTACCATCCGAACCGGGGCAAACGAGTGAATGAATGGATGAATGAACAAATCTTGACACGCCACCCTCAATAGCCGATGGCTTAATTTGGGAGAATTCAACACGGAGGGGCCGGAGTGGTTGTAGAAAGCAGAGATAAATAGAGCCTTGGCCACCACGACGATCCGATGTCAGCCGCCGTCCCGTTGGTATCATCAGGTCACTCTTTCTTTCACACTTGATCAACTCTCCCTCCACTCCAATACCCACGACCACCTGCTTCCGCCACCATGCGCCCTATCCAGCTGTTTTCTCTCCTCGTCGGCGCCTGCAGCGCGGTCGCCTTGCCCGCCGAAGTCGATAACTCGCCGCGCGCGCTCGAGATCTCCAAGCCCGTTGAGGCCTCCGTCCAGGAAGGCTCCGGCTTAAAATACCTCGCGGAACGCGGGCTACTAGATTGGGCCTGTATTGATTTCACTCGTCTTCTCCGTATCGGCCGCGATAATCGCCGGCGATTCTACCTCCGCACAGAAGACAACGTCATTGAAGTTGACGGTGCCACAGTGACGGTCGTCACCCGCAATGTCAGACCCGACCGTTATGTCGGTGTCATCATCCAAAATAACTCGCTTTGGGGTGGTAATATTATTTTGTCCAACTACGCTACCCCGGACGAAACCTCGAGAGCGCGAGAGACCATCCGGGTGCCATTCCATGGAGACATCACTAGACAATGCGTTCGACTGTCAAACCTTGGTGGATACTGGTATGTCCAGAGAGAACAGCCTGGATCCGACTCCGACTTCGACATCGGCGGCAACTCCCCTTGAAACTGGAGGCTTCCCTGCTCTCTTCTGTCATCACATCACCGACACCCGGCTTCCTCGAGGCAGCGTGGTTTTGTCAGCGTTTAGAAACACCCCACATACACACATTCGTACCAAATAACATACGCCGTGTTCATATAAGGCTTCACATCTCCTCTAATGTGCCGTCCAGAGTGTGACTGTCTGTCGATCAAGTCAAGTCTTGCAAGTGTAGTCAGTCGAGTAAGCCCTCGTGGCATGTAGGTAATGTCTAGGCTGTCGTCCGGTTTCGGTGCCAGGAGCGCCTCATGTTTTCTATTATACATTTTAGGTCTCTGTGAGGCTTTACACGCTCTCGTCTCAAGCTTTAGGCCACAAATTGGTTATTGTTGTTGTTGTGTTTTTTTTTTTTTTTTTTTTCCCTTTCCCACTTTTTCCCTTTTTTCTTTCTTTTTTTCTCGTCTTCTTTTCCCCCTAGGTCATGGATATACATCCTTCATCATGTTATACTCCAGAGGATCCATCCAAAAGAATCATGCTCCACCATCAAAAGTTCTGGGCTGTTCCCCCCCCCCTTTCCTCCACTACTGATGACGCGGCTAAAGGGCGTCAACAAGGGCCGGTCGCCTGAGCCTTGCCGTCCATTTAAATTGCTCTCGCGACATCCTGGTGTGCTACCTATCGCGGGAAAACCTCCACCAGGCCAATCTCGTTACTTGGACTCCTCGGTCTCCCGCCGTCGACATGTGCAATCTGCGATGCAAAGTTGGCTTGGGATCCCTTGTCCGATTCCCCCGTGACCTTCTGCCTCGTGCCCTTCTGCCTCGTGCCCTTCCGCCTCGTGCGTCGCGGATGAGGACGCTTGCGCTGACGCAGGCTGCCCTAGTATCCAGCCTTGTATCTCAGGCATCAGGCATCAGGCATCCGCCGCAGATGCCCGTCTCTCTGATGCCGAGACGCCGACGGCGTCCCGACCCACTTTAGTATCTAATTAAATACAGTACAATATTTTATAAATTATAGAAGCACTGAATAGCAGTATACTTACCTACTTCTTAGCAAGTCTTCAGAGGAGTATTGCTAGCCGTGCGACCAGGAAATTCTAGCCGTGCGACCCCCCTACCTCACTAGTCGGTTTTTAGCTAGGCGGTTTTTTCCTAGCACCCCCCTGCTATTACACACTATAGCGCATAAAACCCTTAAAAACTAGTATAAGAAATATATTCTATTAACTACAGCGGCTGAGGCTAATTTATTTAAAAATGCGTTTTCTAGCGTTTTCTTTAAATGTGCACACTTTAACCTAAGCTAACTAATTATTCCGGCTACTAAGGGCTCTGCTAACGCAATTAAATTCCTCCCGCTGCTGGCTGCGTTGCCTCTGGCTGCGTTGCCTCTGGCTGCGTTGCCTCTAGCTGCGTTGCCTCTACGTTACAAGGGGTCCGCGTAGGGAAAAAGCGGGGCGGTCGCACGGCTAGAATTTCCTGGTCGCACGGCTAGAATTTCCTGGTCGCACGGCTAGAATTTCCTGGTCGCACGGCTAGAATTTCCTGGTCGCACGGCTAGAATTTCCTGGTCGCACGGCTAGCAATACTCCTTCAGAGGTTACTTCATAGTATCGAAAAAGGCACTGAGGAGGGGAGGGACGTAGGTGGGTGGGTGGGTGTAGCCTTCTCGGCATCAAAAGCGATGCTTGATGATTAGGTAAGGGCTCCATTCCGTCGTCACGGCCCCAGACTCCAAACTCAACAGATTTCGATGCCGTTCGATCCCGTCTGGCCGATCCATACCCCTCGGCAAACCGCCCTTCCCGGAGCAATCGAATCACCCACCACGGCACGAGTTCGCCAATGCTCGCATGAGGTACTGTTTGCAAGCCAGTCCCAGCCAATCCCATCGTCTTCGGCGCTTGAGACGTCCGCTGCTCCAGCCTGTCGGTCCTGCATCGGATCGACCCCGAATCGACCGGCTCGTCGCGCATTACCCGCGAGACGCCCTCGTGGCGTCGCCATCCGCGCCGCGTGCCCCAAGTAGAACGACACGAGCTTTTTGGCGCATCTTGGTTTGCCGTCTCACAAGATTGCCATTGGCCAGGCACATTTGTCCATCACCAACCATCTTTCATCTCTCTTGGCTCTGCGTCTGGCTATACCGACCACATACTCGAAAACCCAGCCGCGACGGCGACCCGCGATCCCCTCCCGTTTTGTGTAACCGTCCGACGTCATGGTCCGCCTTGAGCTCGGCTCAGCGGTAACAAGGCCCCTCATCTCTCCATTTTGAAGTCTCCAAAACCCATCCCCACTCCACTAACCTCTCCATTCTAGGCCGCCTTGCCGTTGGGCCGTTTACGGGCGCCTCTTGCGCTCCCATCTGTTCCACAAGTGCCGGGACGGGTGCCGGCTAGATCTGCGCCGTCGACAGCCTCTTTCCCGCACAGACAGCGACGACTACCGATCCATGTACGATGCTGCTACTCGACGTCAACTCACCCGTCTTCCTCCTCCTCCTCCTCCTCCTCCACCACCACCAATTCCACACAAGAGAGCAGCTCCACCTCCTCTCCCTCGAGGAAAAAAGAATCAGCCGGCGGCAAGTTTAACCTCTATGGCGACGATTGGGAGGAGTCGGTTGACTTTGCCATCAAGTCCTTCGAAGACCTCCCCCACCGGCTGTTCGGCGTTAACCAGCACATGATCATCAACTACGAGCTCAAAGAGGCTCTGCGTGTCATGTTGCGACAGTTCCACGCGCCCATCGTATACTGCCTCGCGTACGGATCCGGCGTGTTTCCCCAAGGCCACGTCTCGCGCAGCGTCAAGGAAGCCGAGTTCCGTGCCGTTCACCCCAAACCGCCCGAGGCGCTGGTCATGGCGCAGAAGGGATCCCCGAAAATGATCGACTTCATATTCGGCGTCAGCCACACCCAGCACTGGCACTCCATCAACATCCGCCAACACCGCAACCACTACTCGGGCATCGCGTCTCTCGGGTCCGGCCTCGTCTCCAAAGTGCAAACCTACGGTGCTGGTGTCTACTTCAACCCCTTTGTGGAAGTCAACGGCATGCTCATCAAGTACGGCGTCACGAGCATAGACAACCTTGTCAACGACCTCACAACCTGGGACAACCTGTACCTGGCCGGGCGTCTCCAGAAGCCCGTCAAGATCCTTCGTGACCACCCGCAGGTCCGCCTCGCCAACCAGCACAACCTCATCGCCGCCGTGCGCACCGCCCTCCTCCTCTTGCCCCCGCGGTTTAGCGAAACGGACCTGTACAGCACCATCGCCGGGCTCAGCTACATGGGGGACCCTCGCATGGCTCTCCCCACCGAGAACAAGTCCAAAGTCGCCAACATCGTCGACAACAACGTCGTCCACTTCCGCCGCCTCTACGCGCCCCTCATCAAGACCCTTCCCAACGTCGACTTCACCAGCCCCTGCCGCCTCGACGACCAAGACTGGATCCTCGATCCCTCCGCCGACGTCATCCTCCAACAGGACATGCACCCCACGAAGCGCGCCAACATGGTCCGCCGCCTGCCCAAGAGCTTCCGCGGCCGGCTGTACTTCCAGTACCAGAAGAAGTTTGCCATCCCCCGCGGCGAATTCAACCGCATGATGCAAGCCACCGACGACGACGAAAGCACCTCGATCAAGCGTCGCCAGGGCGGAGCCTTTGAAAAGCGCATCGTCCAAGACAACCCCGACCACCTCCGCCACGTCGTCAGCCAAGTCATCAAGCAGACCGTGTGGTGGCCCAGCTCGGTCCAGTCGGCAAAGGGCGTCATCATGGCCGGCTGGTCCCGAACGATGCGCTACCTCGCCGAAAAGTACAGCAAGTGGCGCAAGGGCAAGGGCGAGGAAAAGAAGGCCGCCAAGTCCTTGTCGTCCGAGGCTGACAAATAGGTCAACCTTTGGCTTTGTTTTGTTTTGTTTTGTTTTTTTGCTTCTTTCTTCCTTTCTTTTTTCTTATCTCATCGGGTGTAAATGACGATTCGCAACACAATAGATTCACGACAGCGTGGCGCATTGCCCAGAGAAATCGGTTTTCTTTGCGGCTGGGGTTCCAAGGTCGGAGCGGCGACCGCATTGCAAGGGCACAAGTCCGGGGGGTGCTTCTTAATGTACATACGTACCCGGCGGGCGTGGTTTCATGATTTAGTGTGCATTTCCAAGCAATGCCTTATGAATGGGGCTGGTTTTTTTTTCATGGGCGTTGTGGTTGAGCGGGTGTTTTGTGCTGATTTTCTAGAGGCCTTTTTTAAAAAAAGAATAGAATGAATAAAATGAGTACATGGAACATGGAGGAGTACGATTGAGCTACAGGGGCAAAGAGAACATGTGCTGGGATATTTAGATAAACATGACGATGCGAATAATGTCGAAAATGTATGAAAATAATATTTACTATCAAATCTAGAGACGGATATAAAAATTATATATATATATATATACATAAATCCTTATTTATATAGCTTTATATAAAGAACCTTTTGCGATTTCGCCTACACTGCTATAGTAATATAAATTAACTTTAAACTATTTAAAAAATATAAAAAAAAACTTCTTTATATTTATTTACCTCTTACTTTAATAGTATATTAATATTAAAATATAGGTATAATAGGTATTAAAATATTATAAAAATTAATAATAAAAATTATAATAACTTTATTTATAATTACTATTACTTTAATATAAATTAAAGTAAGTTTATAATAAAACTTTAAATTAAATCTATATCATTAAAACTTGTTTTAATATTAATATTAAATAGTATAGAAAAAAATTATCCTTTACATAAATAATATAGTTATAATATATAGCTAATATAAAGCTATTATACTTTTTTTTAAAGGCTTAACTCTTTCTTTATACTATACCTTTATAAATATAAGTAATAAAGTAAAAAGTATTATTAAAGTATTTATTATTTAATAATTAAAATACTTTAAAGTAGTTATTAATATATTTAAAGCTATATTTTAATTTTTTATTAAAACTAACGTAGTTATTACTTTAATTAACTTATACCTTAACTTTTAATCTTTTAGCCTTTATTTATTTATTTATTTACGCTAGCTAGGCTTTAGCCTAGTATCTAGTACCTCTACTATTTAATTTATATAGAAAAAACCCTAAAGTAGGGAGGAAAACCTATATACTACTATAAAGTATTTGCCTTAGAGCTAATATAGTTTTAAGTAAATATTAGCTATAAGAGTTAATATATAGCTAACTTATTTTAGCTAGTATTACTAAAGAGTATATAATATAAATAGTCTTTTTTTTTAAAGCTTTACTTATTAGCTATATCTTTTTTCTTTAAAGCTTTATAAAGATATATAATAGTTATAATATAATATTAAAAAAGCTTTACTTTTTTAATAGTTTTAATTCTATTACTTTTATAAATAATATATTAAAGTAAATTAAAGCAGTCTTTATATATTAATAAGCTATTTTATAAAAGAGGTAATTAGCTTATTAAAGTGAAGTGTAATATATATATTATAGTAATTATAGAGTAGAAATAGCTTAGTATTAATTAGTTATATATAATTATAAACTAAGTATAATAATAAAAGGTAGTAGTAGTCTTTAAGGTTAGTTTAATAGTAGTAAATTAATAAATTTATATTAAATATATATTAAAAAAAGAGAAAGGAGTTAAGGTTAATCTTTTTTATATATATTTATATTAAAGCAGTGGATTTATACTTAGCTAGCCCTTTATAAAGCTAAATTACTTTTAAAGTAAATATAAATTAAGGCTTATATTTAGCTATTATATATTTTAGTTAAGTTTAATATACTTTTACTATAGTTTATTTATAGTATTAATAGTCTTTTTATTTAAAGGCTAAAGCTTTTACTAATAAAGGCTTTATAAAGTAATTATATAGTTAAAATATAAATAGTATATATTTAAGGTAGTTATTTATATAAAGTAGTTAGCTTTAATAGTAGTAAAGGTAGTAATAAAGCTAGCTTACTATTATTATATAAGTAATATATATTTTATTTACTATATTATTACTTTTAATTTTTTTATAAAAGCTAAGGGATTAAAAGTTTAAATATAAATTAATTAAGGTAACTATTACTTTAATTTTAATAAAAAACTAAAGTATAGCTTTAAATATATTAATAACTACTTTAAAGTATTTTAACTATTTAGTAATAAATACTTTAATAATACTTTTTACTTTATTACTTATTTTTATAAAAATATAATATAAAGCTATACTATATATAACTATACTTTAAATTACCTATATATAAAGGAGGTAGGTATTATTAAGTAAGTAGCTTTATATAAATATTATTAATACTATAAGTATAAATTATTACTACTTTAGTTTTATTTTAACCTTTTTTTAATATATTTATTAATATAGCTTTTAGTAAATTTAAACTCTAAAGAACTAAGCTAATTAAATAAATTATATTATAGTAGTGTTAAGTTAAACTAATATTATAATTATAGTATACTTTTAGGTAAAATAAATTAATTTACTTTTTTAAAAATAGAAATTAAAGCTAAACTTAAAAGACTACTTTTAGTAAATACTTTATATATTTTTAAGTTATTTCTATATCTTTTTTACTATATATTTATAAATAAAAATATTTATATTATTAAAGAAGCTAAGGATAAGTGTAAATTATATAGCTTAAAGCTTTTAATATAAAGGTATAATATAAAGTAAAAAGAGAATAAAAGAGATTAATAACTTTTATAGAACCTTAATAGTAATAAATAAGGCTTTTATTAACTAATTATTAAAGAAAAGGTAGGTAATATAATTAATAATAAAGGCTTAAATTTATACTATTATTTAAATAAGTATATTAAATAATAGAAGGATATAGAAGAGTTAATAGTAATAAATAGTATTAAAGGCTATAAATATATTAAGTTAAAGTAATAATATAATTCTACTATAGTACTATACTATTTTTATTAATTTTATAAAAATATTAAAGGTAACTTCTATAAAGTAATTAGCTTTATTCCTTATTTAAAGGTTTAAAAGTATACCTTTTAACTTAATTATAATAGTAAATTAAAATATTATTACTACTTTTAATATTTTATTAATTATATTAAAGAGTAAAATTAAACATTATACCTTAGCTTATTATTATTTAGCTAATATTTTTTCTAGCTTATAAAGAATAATAACTTTAGCCCTTTAATATAGTTTTAAATAGTATTTAATATAGTAGTATTTATTTAATAAATAGGCTAGTATTTTTAGAAAGGGTTTTTTATAAATTTTAAAGAACTTAGCTAAAAAGTTATTAATACTTAATGCTTTTTAATTAATAAAGCCTTTAATAATACTATAAATCTTATTAATATTAAAGCAGTCTTTTAGTAGAAATATAGTGTTATTAAGCTAAAAGTTAAAATTATTAAAGATATTAATAAGTTAAGTTATAAAAGAAGGAAAAAAGCATTTTATAAAAATAGTAGCTTTATTTTAATAAAAAAAGGTAATAATAATATTTAAGCTATTCCTTTAAAGGAGATTAAGTATATATTATTATTTTAAAAGAAGTTTACTTTAAAGCTATATTTAATATTTAAGTTTTTAAAGATTACCTTAATAGGTAAAAGTAGTGTAAACTATAGCTTATTAAGAACTATATTATTTTTTATAAATAATTTAAAATTATATTTTAGCTACTTTAGTTATAAGTTACTAATTAGCCTTAGTTTATAATAACTATTATTATAATAATGCCTTTTTTATATTTTATATTACTTACTTTATTCTATAGTTTTATTATAAATTTAGTTTAAAGCTGCCTTAAGGTTTATATAAAACTACTATTTATACTATTATTTAAAGCTTACCTATAATTTATTTAGTATATATATTAATTTTATATAGTATTAAAAGTAAGTCTTTAGTGTTCTTAATTTAAAACTATACTATTACTTTAACTATAATTAGTTTTTAATTTATTTTTAGCTATTTAAATATATAGCTATAATTAAGTCTTTTATTAATAGTAGTATTAATTTATATAAGCTATAGAATATAATTAAACTTAATAAAATTAAGGCCTTTTAAGTATTTAATAGTTATATTAAAAGTAGCTTAAGTATAATTAATAATACTACTATATTTATTATAAAAAAACTATATAACCTTACTTTATAATATAGTAAGTTTAAATTACTATTACTTTATTATTAATAAAAGGAGTTTACTATTTAATAATATTTTATTATAGTAGTTTTATAAAGAGTAGTATTAATTAAAGTTATTAATAAATATACTTTAAAGTTATAGTATAGCTATTATAAATTTAATAAAGGGTATAGTTTAGCTTAGTTTATATATTAAAGAGTATATTAAGTATATATTATAGCTTACTATATTAATTATATATTAATTAATATTATTATAAATTAACTATAATATAGTTTTATATTAATAATAAATATATAATATAGTTTATTCTTTTTAAATAATAAGTTAATAGTAGTTAAAGCTTAAGTTAAAAGGGTATTTATTAATTATATTTAATTTCTATATTATAATTATATTAGTTTTAATATAGGTTTTTAATATTAAGTATATAAAATAGGTTTTCTTCCATATATTTTAATATATAACTTTAGTTATATATATTAAAAAGACTATTAAGTTAATATTTATATATTTAAACTTATATTAAAGATAAATTATTAGCTAAGGAAGGCCTTTATAGCGTTTTATTAAGTTAATATTAATTAAAAGTTAAGTAAGTAAGTTTAAAGTTAGCTAATATATTTCTATAATAATACCTTTTATAATAAAAGGTTACTAATATTATAATAATAATTATATAAAGTAACCTTTATTTATTTATTTCTTTTTAGTATTAAAGGAAAGGTAATAAAGGCTTAAAGCTAGCTTAAGTATATATTATAAATATAATACTACTACTTATTAATAATATTATATTATTATAATTATATAAAGTGCTATTTTATATAGTTTATATAGTATTTCTATATTACCTTTATTAAAGCTAAGTAAGCTAACTCTTTAGCTTTATAGTATTTAATATTATAATAACTATAGTGTAATATTATATTATAATATACTATAATATACTTAAATTAAAAGTAGCTATAGTATTAGTAAAGGTAAAGAGTATTATTATATAGCTTAGCTTTAAATATTTTTACTTTATAAATAACTTTAAAGTAGTATAAATAGTTAATTACTTTAATTTTATTAATTTTAATAATTAAAGAGGACTTAATAGAGATTATATAAGGTTTTTATATCTATATTTATATTAATTTTAAATTATTATTTTTTATAAGGTTTTATAAGATTTTATTTATTATTTAGTTTTTAAAGTATTAAATAAAGAAGCCCTTAATAATAATATTAAAAAGGCAGTAGTTAAGTATTACTTTTAGTTTAAATATAGTTTAAATTTAAATTATATCTTTAATATAAAGTTTTATTATATTATAAAATATAATTATAGTATTATTACTATAAAGTTAATATATTACTACTATAGTATTAGTTTTTATAGTATAATTAATAGCTTTAATAATATCTTTAAAGGATTTATTTTAAATTACTTTAAAAATAAAGAAACCTTTAATAATAATTTTATAATAAATTTAAAGTAGTATTATTATAATAATAATATAAATTAAAGTAATAAATATAGCTATACTTTATACTATAATACTTACTTAACTTAATTCTATAATAAAGCCACTATTAATTACCTTTTTAACTGCTTATTTAATAGTTTATTTAAGGTTTTAAATAATAATTATATTTAAAGAGAGGGAAAAAGCCTTTAAAGTAGTAGGTATAAAGGCTCTATATTAACTATATATTATAGCTATATTATTTATATAAAGAATAATATTTTATATATTCTTTAGTATTAATATTAAAATAAGTTTTATTAATTCTTTATATTTAACCTTAAAATAATTTAATATTAACTTATTTACTAAAGGTAATATAGATTTAATTTATAGTTTTATTATAAATTTACTTTAATTTATATTAAAGTAGTATTAGCTATAAGTAAAGCTACTATAATTTCTATTATTGATATTTATTAATATTTTAGTATTTATTATATCTATACTTTAATATTAATATACTATTAAGGAGAGAGGTAATATAAACTAACTTTATTACTAACTTTATTATACTTAAAGCTACTTACCTTATATTAATAATTACTCTAATTATATATTATTTATATATTAACTATATAATTACTTTATAGAACCTTTATTAATTAAAGCTTTAGCTATAAAATAAAAAAAAAATTTCAAGACTATAAATAAACTACACTAAAAATATGTTAATTTTATTTAAATATATATAATAGCTAAATATAAGCTTAACTTTATATTTATATTAAAAATTATATAACTTTATAAAAGATTAGTTAAGTATAAATCCACTGCTCTTATATAACTATAAAATAAAATTAACTTTAATATATTTCTCTTTATTTAATATATTTTTAATTTAAACTTACTTATATACTATTATTAAAATAACTTTAAAGACTATTAATATATTTTACTATTTTACTTTAAATATAATTACTTATAATCTATTAATATTAAATTATTTTTACTTTATAACAACTATAAGATTTATATAGCCTTTAACTTAAATAAGCTTACTATAGTCTTAAGAAAGTCGTTTATTAATACTTAATAATTACCTTAATTTACCTTTATTTACTATTTATTTAAATTATAGTAATAGAACTATAGAGTAAAAAGTAAAGGCTGTTAAAGCATTTTTGTATTAAGCCTAAGCTATAGCTAATATAAAGCTACTTCATAAAACCTTAATATAGAGGTACAGAAGGGAAGATATTACTGTAGATTAAATTAAATATAATATTAAGTTAGACACACTACGCTACTAAATTATTAGTCTTTATTTCCTTTTCTAGTAATAATAAAAAAACATAAACTAAAGGCCACGCCCCTAACCCAGCCCCTTCTTCGCCTCTATTCTACTACATAAAGGGGGTCGCGCACTCCCTAAGGCTTAACACAGATTAGCGGCGGAACTAGGTTAGGGCAGGGTCAGTCTACTTATGCCTTTCTTAACAGTAAAATTTAGTAGTATTTTCTTTAATATAGTATAATTAAATTAAGACTAGCACTAATATAGAACTACTATAGCTAAGGGGAAGGGGGAATATTTATAAAATCTAATAATAAAGAAAGAAAAAAGGGAAGAGTTTAAAGTTAATAAAGAAAGCCCTCTTTATAGCTAAAAGACCCCCCCCCTCTTAAATTATTAATAAATAGCTAGCTACTAAACTATGTAAATTCTATAGCGTTATATAAACCTCTATAAAAGCTAGTAGTTAATTCTTAACATATAAATAATAACCTATTAAATGAAAAGTAATATTAAGTTAAACCTTAATTTAAATATTAAAAGTAATAAATTATAACTTTTACTACTATATTATACTATTACTACTAAATTTTTAACCCTTTACTATATTAATTTAATAACGCTTTTATACTATATACTCTTTAGCAATATTAATTAAGTTAGGCTAGCTATATATTAATTTTTTATAATAAATAACTTCTTAAAATAATATTAGCTTTAAGGTAAATACCTTATAATAATATATAGGTTTTCCTCTTTATAATAGGGTTTTTTCTATATAAATTAAATAGTAGAGGTATTAAATATTTAGCTAGCAATAGCCTATTTAGCGTATATAAATAAATAATATAGCTTTATATACTATAGAAACATAAAAAAGACATATAGAAATAGAGTATATATTAGAAAAAGAAAAAAAAGAGAAAAAAAGAGAAAAAAAAAGAAAAAAAAAGGAAAAAAGAGAAAAAAAGAGAAAAAAAGAGAAAAAAAGAGAAAAAAAGAGAAAAAAAGAGAAAAAAAGAGAAAAGAAGGAAAAGAACAAAGAAAAGAAAAAAAACCTTTAACCTTAAGTAAAAGAATCCCATAAATCACCCCCGTCGGCACAGCACTGCCCCCGACCAAACACGTACCCGGTCAAGCTCCCCCCGAGACGTCACGCGCGGCCAACGGGAAAACCGTCGTTGAGTCCCGTGAGTTGCGCCGGCTGGCCTGGTTCGTCCGACGATGACTACTGCTGCGCAGAGAATATGGTGGGTGGCATGCGTCCGCAGGGGTACAAATGAAATGACTGTAATTAATATCACATAAATACATGTATAGGAAAAGGGAGGTAGGGAAGTATCCCATGGATCATGCTCCAACACATCATGACGGGCGTCTTTGAGCACGAAAAAAGTCACCCGCCTCTTCTCCTGGCAACGTCCATTCTCTCATGTACAAGTTTGATTTTCACTTCACATTTCTTCTCTTCTCCCCCCCACCACCCCTTGGCTGCCGGTCCCGTGTATTATTCTGCTCCCAATCGCACGACCAGGTCCTTCATCTGCCCTCGTACTTGCCGCTCACCAACCTTCGCACGACGGGCACGTCTACCCATGTCTGGCTGCCCGCCGGTCCGGCATCGGCATCGGCAAACGGATTGTCATCGCCGAGCTCTTTGCCCTTGCCCTTGCCTTGATCGGACAGTCGTGATATCGAGATGCCGCTCCCTGTTACCTCATCTCCCGAGGCGACGTACTCCCACCGAGCTTCAATGTGGCCGGGTGTCGGGCACACTCCGTCGACTCCCGTTACACGACAGACAATCTTTTGCGTGTCGGCAGTGAGAGTCACGTCGCCCAGGCGCCAGTATACTAGGTGCTTATCCTTCAGATGCGTGCCGCTAGGCTTCGTCTGGGCTCCTGCCGATTTGCCCTCGTATGTGGCCACCAGTACGACATTGTGCAGCGTGACCGGGGCTGCAAAGCTGCTCTGGGGATGGAGTTGGTATTGAAGCAAGAGACCCAATTTGTCGTCCTGCGGCTTCCAAACCGGGTTGAGCAGAATCGGAGCATGCTGACCCAAAAGAGGCGGGTCCGACTCCGCGGCGAGCAACCGGTATGAAAATGCGATGGACGTCTTGTAAAGGTGGGCGAGATCAAGAGCGAACTGGTCGGGCTGGCCAGCAGATGCGTTGTGGACAAAGATGCGGTTCGGCCCAATACGTTCTAGTTTCTGGAAGTTGTTTATGCGGATAGTTTGGTGCGCTGTCAGTCGCCTGGTCAGCAACTTTTCCTCTCATACCGAGCTCGATTCGCTTCTCGAAATTAAAAAATATAAATATAAATATAAATAAAAACTCACCGCTTTCCACAGACATTTCAGGATCATTGTTGATAAAGGCTATCTCTCCGGCAATGCTAGCGCTTTTAACCACTCCGTCTTCGAAAATGGCCGACACCGTCTCGATGACGGAGCTTTGAAGTCCGGGCCCGGTCAAGTCGGGGTGCTTGGCGTGCACAAGACTCCCGAGAGAGTGGCCAGATCGCACGGATTGGCTATCAGAGGTCCCCGCCACGCTTGTTTCCGATGCCAGCGCGTTCAGAGCTGGGGACCGTGTAAAGGCAAGGTTGCCGGCCAGTGTCGGAGAAGCGGCAGCCACGGGCGAACCGAGCTCATTCTGGTTGGCACCTTGTCCGCCGGCAGGCGGGACGTAGACATTGTTTCTAGCATCTCGTCGTCCTCGAATGGTACTCGTGCGCCGCGTTGCCGGGCCCATCTTCAAGGTATTCACAACGTTGGACAGTGCGGCTTGCTTGGCCTCGGGGTCCTCCTCGCCTACGGGCTTGTTCTGGATGCTCAGCTTGAATACTTGATCGGCTTCCTCGGCAGCAGCTTCTCGTTGAGCTTCGGATATCGGATCACGCATCGGTAATCGAACAGAAAATCCTTCCGAGTCCTTGGCCAGGTTCGCTAGTTCATCGTTGTTCTGTGTGGAGGCTGGTGCCGGGGAAGACGCTGCGTCGCCAAGGTCGACTAGATGTGTCCCATTCATACCTCCGGCATTGCTTTGTTCCATCCCGTTCACCCCGTGAGATCCGTCATGAGGTCTGCCCTCGTCGCTTGCAGGGTCGTTCTGAGATAGCATCGAGGTACCCGGAGTTTCCAACTGGGAGTTCGGAGGACCAGAATCGTGCAGATGATTCGACGAGGTGCGGGGCGAAAGCGCTCCTCTACCATGACCATGGCTGCTTCCCAGCCGACCAAACGTAGGCCCGAGGGACTTGCCGGCGGAGAGGGTTCCAAAGCCGCCTTGAATGCTTTGTCGTCGCCGGCCAAAGAGTGTACCAAGTCTTCGGAGTTTGGACTCTTTGGGTTGTCCAACCGACGGTGGCTGAGAATTGACATGATGCTCATGCTGCAACTGCTGGGAATCTGGTTCTCCGGTGGTCGGACGGTTTGCAGCATCCGGGTGTAACGTGTCCGTGTTGGACAGTTGGAGAGGGTTATCGAACGACGAGGTGCGACCAGGCGTCGACGAGCGTCTCGCGGAACCGCTTATTGGAGGCGGTGGTAGCGCAGCCACAGTGCTGGATGCAAAATCCCTAATCTCATGCTCGGTTTTGACCTCGACTACAATGGCCAGAGTCTGGCCAGCGATTTCTCGAACACGCTCGGCTTGGTCGGCCTCGTGGGTTTGAAACTGTGTGAGTATATCTCGGAGATGGTTCACGCGGGACTCGTCCACCTCTTGAAGCTTTTCGAATATGAAGGGCGCGGTCGAGTCCCATTCTTGCTGATTGGCGGCGTTGTTCTCCCTCTTGCTTGGTTTTTCAATCTTCTTTGCCAAGGCAGAAAGATTGCCGGACATTTCGTGCATGTTGATGCAGTCTTGACGTTGCTGATAGCTCCGAAGGGGCCGTTCCAAGTCTTCCTCGAGCTTCTCGGCGAACATGTGGTGCGACTGGGCGATGGTTTCAGCGGCTTTGACGATTCGGGACCAAGAAGGTTGAAATACACTGCATACATAGGAGCCATCCGTCAGCGAAACAAGACCGTCCATGGGAGTCATGCCACAGCGTCCCGGTGGACGAGGAATCGCCCGGATGACAAGGAGGGAGAAGCGCGGCTATGAAGGATGACGACGTACCCAAGCTCGGATGGTGAATAAGGGCCCTTGTTGCTTTGCGCGAGCCTTCGCAAGCCGAGGACATATTGTTCTTCAACACGACGGCGTTCCTGGGCAGCGCAAGACGGAGTTAGACGCACACGAGCCGGCGCATAATGGGGATGGGGGGGGGGGCATATGAAAGAACAGCATGCGGCCGAGGACGAATCGAATGGTGCATTACGTACCTGAAGCCAGTCGGCGATGTCGAGGTTGACCTTGCTGATGCGCTTTACCCGCTCGTTGAGAGTGCGCGCTGCCTGACCAGGTTGCAGACTGGCCTACAGTGTAGACAGGCAGTCAGGCAGTCGGGCAGTCAGCGATGAGCATTTTCACTGGCCGAGTTGCGAAGCGACGCATGGGAGCGCGCGGCCATTAATTTGAGCGCGTAATTGGGCTGCGAGGAGAAAAGAAGGGAGGGGAATTGTTGGGTTGAGCGACATACCAGCATGGCGGGATACTCGGTTCTCGCCGTGTCGTCCATGATGGGTAGGCGAGGGACGGGATCAGGTTGTTCAGGTTGTTACAGCCGTGGGTTGCGGGTTGCGGGTAAGGACGTCAAAGAGCCCAGAAGCAGCAGGCACAGCAGCGAGAAAGGGAAGCGAAATATACAGATGCCGAGATGGAATGATGCTGGACCTGGACCACGGGACGGGAGAGCGCATGGCGATGCGACGGCGGCGGCGGCGGCGGCGGCGGCGGAAGAGAAGCGGAGGCTCGCGTCGTCAGCAGTACCAAAGAGCGGCGGTGACCATGGCCGGGATAACAATAAACGGAGGAGGAAGTGGAAGGGCGAAGAAGGGGAAGCAGTGAGGCAGTGAGGCTGCAGGTCGGGCTGCAAGATGAGGTGGGCGGGATGGTATGAGGATGAGGATGAGGATGAGGATGGATGGGGATGGATGGGGATGGGGATGGGACGGGCTGGCGGCTGCATGTGGCATCGCAGGTGATAGGCTGGGCCATGTGTGGCTGGTGGAGCACGGTCCATGATTGAATGATGGATGGAGCGTGGAGTGTGGAGTGTGGATGTTGGTTGGACATGGACATGGACATGGACACTGGGGTGATAGACACTGGGGTGATGGACACTGGGGTGATGAGGCACTGCAGTGATGAGGCAGGCAGGCAGCAGGTCCCTGTCTAGCGGCAGGCGCAACCGACCGATGCAGCAGCGGCGGCGGCAGGGCGGCGTGCGTACGCGCGGCCAAGCCACATGCCTGGTCTGTTCTCTCCCGTGACCCGTCAATGGGACACTGTCAATGGTCGTCCCGAGGCGTCTCGTCGCCGTCAAACCCGCCGTCATGTCGTCGTCGTCCGCGTGGAAAGCATCTCTCTCCACGTTCGACCGATACACCATCATCCAGCACCTGTAAGCCCGTCCTCTCCCATCCTCCATCCTCCAGCCTCAATCCGAGCCAATGTCTTCTCCTCTTTCCTCTCGCTCCTGTCCACCACCGATGCTCCCAGACTCACACCGCCGTCCATGCCCTGCAGCCAGGCGTCTCTCCCTGCCGATAAGCGCAACGACGCCGTCGCCATAGAGCAGCATGCTTTCCAACACTCGTCGTCAAGGGTCGGTAGCGTGCATAGCGTTTCCATGTCGTTGCAACGTCACGTGCAGCCGGGCGTGGTGGCGCAATCCAAGGAAGAAGATACAATAAAGAACAAAGAACAAAGAACAAAGAAAAAAAGAAAAAAGAAAAAGAAAAAAGAAAAAAGAAAAAAGGAAAAAGGGAAAAAGAAAAAAAAGAAAAAAAAATACTAACCTCAAACGGTGCAGAATGAATACGACGCCGCCGTCCGCGACGCAGCCTCGAGCGTCTCGCCGTCTACCGCGTTGACGAGCGACGACTCTCCAGACACCACCACCACCGCACATACCGGCATCACCATCGGCTCATACTCCGACTGCGAGCCCGTAGCCGAGGGCGTCACCTCAACCGTCTACCATTCAGGCGCGCACGCTCTCAAAGTCATCACGGCCAGCGGCAATCTTGAGCCGCACAATCCGCAGCGCGAGGCATCCATCCTGGCCGAGCTGCACGCCCTCGAACCGCCACCAGACCACATCGTCCGCCTCGTCACCACATTCCGGGACGAGCAGTCACGCCGTGTTCTCGTCTTCCCCTACCATGCGCTGACGCTGGACGCGCTTCTCTCCCAGGGCCCGTCTCTCCTGCCCACGACGTCCGACGTCGCCCGCATCTTTCAGGACATTCTCCGCGCCCTGGCCTTCCTCCACAAACACGATATCCTCCACCGCGACGTCAAGCCCTCGGCCATCCTGCTCGATTCACCCTCCGGACCAGCCGTTGTGTCCGACTTTGGCACAGCATGGCACCCCCGCCTGTCCGCGCACACGGAGCCGCCCTCCAACAAGATCCTCGACATCGGCACGGGGCCGTACCGCGCGCCAGAAGTCCTCTTCGCAAACAAAGCCTACGGCCCACCCGTGGACATGTGGGCAACGGGTGTCATGCTCGCCGAGGCAATCACCAGACCGCCCAGACCGCCCTTTGAATCCGAGCCCGCCCACCAAGACGGCAACCAGCTCGGCTTGATCCTCAGCATCATCAAGACGCTCGGCACGCCCACCGAGGAGACGTGGCCCGAGGCCAAGGCCTTCAAAGTCTCCCCCTTTGAGCTGTGGACCGTGTTTCCCCACCGAGGCTGGGAAGACATACTGCCCCATGTGCATGCGCCCTTTCGGCATCTCGTGGCGCGGCTGCTGCGTTTTGAGTCGGGCGAGCGGATGACCGCCGAAGAGGCAAGTAGTGCCACTGTGCCTTTTGGGCCAATCACCCACGCCACGTCCACTGCTCTTGACTGACATGACCGTCTTCTTCCCTGCCCCCATTCCTCCATCACAGGCCTTGAACCATGGTTGCTTTACGGGTCACGAAACGTCCTAGGGCCTTCTTACGTGCGTATCCCCGCCCGTCTCGGAGGTTTTGATGTCCATGCAGAATAAAAAGGATGTACACCCATGTACCGGAGATGGTCACGTTTATAAAGGACTCTACGCTTTGGGAAAAAAAAAAAAAAGTCCCCACCATAAATAGATGAAATAGTTACAAAACTAAAATTTAAAAGAAGGAAGAAGGCAAAGGGAAAAAAAAGATAGATGAAACCCAAAAAAAAAGATAATATTTAATCATTTTTTTCTAATTAAAACAAAAAGTCCCCACCATGAATAGATGAAATAGTTACAAAATTAAAATTTACAAGACAAAAAGGAAAAAAGATAACATTTAATCTTTTTTTTTTAAAAAAAAAAGAGTATTCTACCCCGCCCAGATAAACTTTCTTCACACCATGCGCCTGCCAACTCCATCCACCACGGGCCCGTACATCCATCCTTTATACCTGACGCCTCCTCGCCGTGTCGGCCCCCAGATAGTCAATGGGGTTGCGACACAGCGGGCACGAGTTCTGGTTGCTCGTCTGGAACCACTTGTACAGGCACGTCCGGTGGAACAGATTGTTGCACGTGGCGCACTTCTTGTCGGGCATGCGCTTGTCCTCCGAGATCATGCTGTAGCAGATGGCGCACTCCGACTGGCCCTGCAGGGCGGCAATCATGTTCCGCCTGAATATCTGCAGTCCGTCGATGATGCTTCCGTTGGCGAGCGTGATGGCGCCCTGTGTCGTCATGATCCAGCTCTGCCACCTGCGCTCGCTGACGGCGACGCGGTTGAGGCTCGAGACGCCGACGCCGTCGATGGGGTAGCCGGCGGGGATTTTGATGACAATGGCTGCTTGGGATTCGTCTACCTCGTAGCCTGCTGTGACTTCGCGGGCGGGCCTGGACACCTTGACCAGCAGCTCCTTCTCGTCTGCCGACGCGGGGGCCTGTTCCTGGACCCATGCCTCGACGCTGTCGAGCGTTTCCCGGACGATGATGGGCGAGAAGTACTTGGTGGTCCACGGTCCCACGGCAATCTTGGTCTGCTTGGACTTGCAGTCAATGTACCAGGCTCTGAACAGGCCAGGGATGAACTTGAGGGTCAAGTAGAACAGGTGCACCAGGAGCCAGTGCAGGCTCTGCTCCCCAGTCTCCGACTCGGCAAGCGTGACGTCGTAGTCGCAGATTTGGTCGTGACTGATCCTCTCCTTGTCCAGGTTGAGCGGCTGATTGACGGAATGGCCGAGGACGTCAAACATGAAGTCCAAGAGAGGCGCCACGAGTCTCTCGCTCTTCAGGTGCTGTGTGTAGTCATCCCGGATTTTGAACTGCGAAGATACATACGCGTCGAATACTAGTTTCCACGACAAGAGGTAGCCACGAATAGAGGCCGGGAAATCAGAAAGTGCTTCGTCGGAGAAGTTGTCCAAGGTCGGCGGGTCGAGAAGAAGGGATAGCAGCTCGTCGGGAAGGCGTGCGTCTGTTCGACCCTACTCGTTAGCGGTGAACGTGCATGGGAAAAGAAAGAAGGAAAGAAGGAAAGTAAGACAGAAAGAATCCCTTTCTTCCTCAGTACTCCCTATCCCCTCTTGTACCTACCCGTCTTGTCTAGAAGCGCATCTATTGACTTTTGCTGCTGATCCGCGGGGATTTTCCTATGCAAAAGACTAAACGCAGCTGTCTGAATCGCACGAGACTCGGACGAGAGCAGCCCGAATAGCTCCTCTGGCTTAGGAATGCGGTCGATGGTAATCTTTTCTACTTGGCGACACAGCATGTCATCGACAATATTGAGCACCTGCGAGGACGCCGGCCGATCGAGTCTGAGTAGCTCTATCAAATCCTTGGACTTGGAGGCGGTGAAATCTTCAAGTGCATCGGCGAGATCGTCGTTGGGCTCCGGGATTGACTCCAACGCATTGTACAGCTTCATTGATGCGTGGACAAAGGAGAGCGCGTCGTTGAGGTCCATACTTGCAGCGCGAGTCCAGAGTTCGCTGCAGAACTGAAGGGTGCTTTCCCAGTACGATCCATACACCTCCGCCATGCACGGCAGAAGAACCTTGAGGGCGCGACAGATTGCTGCGTTGATGCTCGGGTCGAAATTGGACGAGTCGTCTAGCCAGGAAGTGATTTGTCGGACGGCAAAGACGATCCGGTTGTTGGCCACAGGCAAATCGCCAGCCTCGTAGACTGGACCAGTGAGCGCGAGCAGAACCAAGGTCATCTCTGCTCCCTCGTCCCCAGGCGAGATTGCTGCTACGTCACTGACTAGTCTGTTGCAGCAATTGCTCACCGCTTTTGAAGACTGCGCCGCGTCTGCAAGCCCACTGATGAGCCCAGAGGCAAGCAGGACCGTGTCTGCCTTTGCCTTGAGGTCGTTTGTTCCCAGATACTTCTCGTCTACTGCTGCCGGAAGACCGTGGGATCCAATAATCGCCTGGCAGAGTTCGCACAAGACCCTGGCGCTGTATGCCGCGCGAGGAGACATATCCCGGGATTCTTTCATGGCCAACTCCAAAAGCCCCGAAACAATCGCGGAAGGGCTGTCGGGGCTCTCTGCTGGAGAAATCCAATTCTCCGCTTTGACAATCCACTTTCGTAGTAGAGATCTTGAGGCCATAACAAGCTCCTCAGCCTCGGTCAGAGCAACTTCGTCATTGAGGGTCAGCCACAGGCCTTGCTGGCTCGTAGAGGAGATTTGATCGGAGACAAGTTGAACCACTAAACACTGTAGAAAGAGGACCTCGATGTGGAATTGTCGAGGAAGTTGGAAGCTTTCCACGTCTTGACTTTGGAGCAAGTTGCTGGTGTACATGGCCATTCTCACGGGAACGGCTCGGCCCTCGCGGTCCCTCGGTATGGACGATGCTCGTTTATCATGATGGTCCGCGCGTGGTAATGACATGGCCCCCCCGATGTTACTCGTTATTGACAACGCTGGGTCGATGGGCGAATCCAGGAACGGAGCCATATGACTCATCCACACATTGGTGTTTGGGAGAATATCCTCCCAAGGCGCAGCGCCGGATTGAACGGCTGACTTTGCTTGACAAACCAATGTTGGTACTCTGAAAACATTAGATCTACGCAATTATGGAAGGGTATCCGACCTCTTGTTCGTTACGTTTCTTCTTCTCTGACTTACCCGAGTGACTGTGCACTTGCGCGCTCCAAATTGGTTTGAATGATTTCCACCACAGGAAGTTGGCCTTGACTTTCAGCGTTCAGAATGGAAAGAATCGCCGCAGCTTTCGAAGACGTCGAGACATCTGATATTTCGGATGAGGAGAGAAGCTGTGCGACTAGTTCTGTGTGAAGAGGGCCTTGGCTGAATGTGCTAGGCCGTGATCGTGCTAACATCTCGATCATCTTCAGAACGGTGTCTGGCCGGTGATTTGATTTGGAGAGGCGGCTGACTAGCTCAACACCAAGACTGTGGCACATCTCGTCCGACATGGAATGATGAACAAGAGCAGTCTCCAGCAGATCCCATGCCTCAGACTCCGAATCCAAAAGCGCAACCGACTGCGAGTACAGCATTTCCTGTAACTCTTTGCTCTCCTTTGCCAAGGGGCTTGCATGATCTTGCGACAACAAGGCCGCCAGCATGGGGTTTCGAATATGCTCCTCAGTAAGCTGCAAACATGCTTTCGTCCACATTCGCCATGTCTTTTGATACAATTCATCACGGCCGCTGATGGAGCCAAAAATACCTAGGCACGACAGTAGAGTCTCCGCGGAGAGGGATGCAGCGACCTGATCGACACCATCTCCAGCCGCAGTCTGCAGAAACAGAGCGAGATGCTCTCCGCTGTCACCATCGAACAAATGCTTCGATGTGCTGAGAGCGTATTCCAGTATCCGAGCAGCACCAAATGGCTTCATATTACGGCTTTCGAGAAGTAAAGCGCACTGAGATATGATCCTAGCAGAAGGGTCGGAGGTCTGATCTGGTAGGGCGGTCCCGTTTTCCACCAGTGCAGCAGATATCATGCCAACAAGTCCAAACCACCGCCGACCTTGTTCGGCAATCCTTCCTTGAGACACTTTGTACTCCTTGGAGACTTCAGGAAGGGATCCAGAGATGTTGGTACACAAAATGGTGCCGAGACGACTCCACTCCTCGGCAGATGCCTGGGCAACCTCGGAGCAAGAGGTGATGGCTGCCAAATGCGCTTGAACAAGGATATGCATGGCGTTGGGTCCTGTTGGAATGCTGCTCGTGTCGGAAGTGGAGAAGAAAAACTGTTCTAGAAGCGGGAATAGGTGTTCTCGAGCAAGGGCAAGTTTCGCGTCGTGGGGTAGCTGATCCATGGACCTCTTGGCGACGTCAATGAAACATTTCCATGAGTATGATGAGTTGGTCCGTGGTTCTTCACGGTTTGTGATTCCTGCTTTTACGGCGGTAAGCAGCTTCGAAGCCGTGTCGAGGCCAAGTGTGTCGTCAGCTGGTAAGAGGGAGAGCAGTTGGTCAAGAGCCTCCCAGAACTTGGGCGGACTTCCTTGCGAGCCCTTGGAAATAAAAGACTGGAGGCGCGCGAGAGAAGACTTCCTCTCATTCGCGGCCGAGGCCGAGGACCAAATTGAGACATCTTGCTGAGTAAGTTTTGTCAGGGCTCTGACGTATTCCAGTGCAGACGCTGCTTGGCTGGATTTGAGACCGCCAGTGACAAAGGCTTGTCTCGCTTTAGTCGACGTCGCGTAGGGCAGCTTTCGATCCAGGCATGTGAATAGCAGTTGACAAATGGTTTTTCGAACGGTCGAGTCTTTGAAGGTAATGGTCTTCCATACTGTCTCTTCGTTGAAGTACTCGTCGTACTTGTCCATGGCCTTGTGCAGCCCGGCTTCGTCGACCCTTTGAAGTAGACCCATGACGAGAGACAGGCTGGAAGCAACAACTCGATAGAATTTGGACTCGGCGTCCTCGGGAGTCGTAGAGCGCTCGTCGCTCAGCGTGTCTTGTGTCTCGCGGATAGCCTCGCAAGCGAAATCGAGAATTTGGAACTGGCACTTGGACCAGAATGCAGTCAATTTCTCGGAGGTGGTGAGAAATGACGAAATTCCATCGGTAGCAGCTCGTGCAACAACCCTATCCCGGTCGTACAAGCCGGCAAGCCATGGGCCGACGATTTTGAGAACATGGCGCTCCATGCGCTTTCGCGCAGACCGTAACAATTCTGACTGTAGCGTGTGCGACAGCTCTCGCACCCGTCGAGAGTTGTCTATGGAGATGCGAGCATAGATTCGTGTCTAGCAAGAAAGGGAAAAGGTGAGCCAATCGGTCTAGATAAAAACATCCTCTATGGTCACTGCAGTTGAGCTTGCAGCCGATGCATAGCACACGAGGGAAGACGGAGAATGGAGACAGAAAAGAACGGAGGGGGGCAAAACGTGTCGAACCTACCCAGACATCAAGAAGGGCTTCTTCCACGCCACCGCCCTCTTGGAACGGATGCGACTGCGCATAGTGAACAAGGTCCTCCAGTGCCTTTGCCTTGGTGGTGCTGTCCTTTTTCATCATGTTCTTCAGCGACACGACGACATTGGGATCCGATATCGCCGCAAAGGATGGCGGCTCGGCGAGATAAGAGAGCGAGCCGGCAGAGGCCGGGCTGCTGAAGCCGGCATGAAGCCCGAAACCGCTTCCAGGCGCCACGGCGAAACCCCGCTGCGCGCGCTTCATGACGAAGGCGACGGAACGGGACCTTGTCGATGCCGGTAGCCGGAGTCCGTCACGCCCGGTGGGTGCCTTTGGCTGTATGACGGCCGCAGGTGCTTGGGGATGCCGAGGGGGGGTGGCAGCTTCAGCTTCAATCCGTGGTGGTTTTGTTCGCCGCTGGATGTTCGTTCTCCAGAGTCATGTCACTTGGCGTCTGGCTGGACTCGGGAAAGAGGATGTGGTATGCGGTGCTCACTGCCGCCCCGCCCAATCATGCGGCTGAGACGAACGAGCAAATGATGTCACAGTAAGCCTCTTTTGGTGGGGCTTTTTTTTAAAAAAAAAAAAAAAAAAAAAAAAAACGTCCCATCTTGTATTCTTTTGGGCAGGTGCTGCCGGGCAGGTGCCGGGTTGGAGGAGTCACACCGGACGAACATTATTTGTGGGCCCAGTCCTGGACTCCTGCCAGACCTCCGCGAACTCGGCGATTCGGCGATTCCATCCACAAGAAAACACCCGATGCGCCATGAAGCCTTTGCTTTGGTGGGATGCGGGGGTTCTTCATCCCCAAGGTGTGCCTCGGCTCCCATTGCACCGAAGCAGTATCGCTATAGGCAGGGTTGACGTCGCATGTCATCCATGGTACGGCACCAGTGCTCGCAAGACGGGCGCTACTCGTTCGTTGTCCACGCATGACTGACTGAGTTGGCAAACCGTCCCAGGAACAACGTCGGTCGTTGTGTCAGGCCATCCATGGTGGAAGACGGGTGGACGACGGGTGGACGACGGGTGGACGACGGCACTGATAGGAGGCGCTACTTGTGGAATCGTCTACTCGAGATGACAGAGTCACATTTGGGCGTGATTTCTTTTCCACCGTCTCTTTACGTCCCGTGATGGAGCTCTCGCAAAGGATTCTTGTTATACGTCCAAGTAGTACTCGGCCAACTTGAGCGAACTCGGCACGTTAGCTGCGTGGTATACATTTGAAGAGACTTTTAAAGCCAAGGTAACTTTATAGAAGAGGCACCCAAGCCTAGACATTGCTCCCAACTTTATATCATGCTGCTCATCTCCAGAGACGCATTCAGCTGGTCGGATGTCGCCGAGACATTCTTGGCATGGCACCTATAGAACCATGTGGTGTAACATGTCCATGCATAGTACATACAACCTTATCCTATGTCCCTGCACTCCACACGCCGGCCGGATCCCGAGTTTGGATACCCCGGCTTTTCGCCCCCTTTTATATTAGAGTAGTGCTTTCTATCTCGTAAGGCGAGGTCCAGTGATGACGAGCTCGGGGACCCCGTGAAAGCTCAGTCTTTGTGATGGATGACGATTTCTCTTACGGTAAAGATGGAAAGAAAGAAGCTTCGCAATACGTCAAGAGCAAAGTCTTGCTAGTAAACACGTCGCGTAGCTTAGTGGAGAAAAGGAAGTCAACACGACAAGACGGAACAAGGAAAGAAGAACAAACCGAGGCATTCGAGAAATGCAGTCCGAGGGCCCGCCTCGTGGAGACTTGGGCAAAGAAGAGCACGAGAAAGAAGCATGCATTCAATCATCTGGCCAGAGAGGAGGCAACACCCGCATTGTTGCGGGACTCCAAGAAGGGGCACGCAGCTATGAAAGGGAATGAAGAGACCATAAAGGTTCTAAATAAGCTAAAAGCTAACAGAACTATCTTAAGTAATAATAATAAGTAAAATAAAAAGCTAAAAGCTAATTATAAGCTAAAGTAAATAAAGGCTTAAAGAGCTAACTATATAACTTAATATAGTAAGTAACTTAATATCTTTAAGTTAAAAAAAGATAATAGCTTTATTATTAATAAAAGAAAGGGATCTTTTAAATCTATAATAAAAAGGAGGTAAAAGAATAGATAAAATATAAGTAATTGTATTAGAAATACGGGGTATATAGAGGCTATTGCTGTTACGCGCTAGATACGGCACGTAAAGCGTAGGCATTTGCAATTTATAAAATGTGTTATAAACAATTATAAGAGGAATTATAAAAGAGAACACATATAAGTTATAAATAGATATATAGTTATATATAGTAATAAAGTTATCTTTCTACTTATATTTTTAAAAATCCTCTTTTTATATAAGGAATTTTATTTTATAATAGGTTTAAGGTATATAAAAAATAAGTCTATTTTAAACTATTTATAAGTAAAAAGAAAATTATAAAACTATATATTACAGTAAACATTAATTAGTCTATATATTAAGTGAAATAAAAATATAAAATTATAGAAAACTATATATTATAGTAAATACTAGCTATTTCTATATATTAAAGAAAAGAAAATTAATATATAGTATTATATATACCTTAAAAATCTTATTAAATAAAATAAAGAAGTAAGATATAAAGTGTAAAATATATAATTAATGTATAAAGAAAATAGAGATATTCTCTATTTTTATAGTATATTATATAGACTTTTATACGCTTTTTTTAAAGATAAGTAAAAATATAAAGGTAGATATTATATAAAAGTAAAGTTATAACTACTACCTTTTCTATACTATACCTATAATTATTATAGTATAGTTAAAGGTATTAATAGGTTAGTACTTTATAGAAAAAATAATTATTATATAAGAAGGTCTTCTTTCTTTTTTATATTAAAAAGGGCGTTATTTTCTTTATCTTTATTAATAAAGGTATCTTTAAATATAGTGTATTCTATATTATAAATACTATATTCTGTATAGCTAAGGATATTTTATTCTTTAAGTTTTATTAGTTCTACTACTTAAAGCTATTTATTAATACTAAGGTTTATTATAAAGCGTTTAAGGTTTTCTTTAAGATTTATTTAAATATTATAGTTTATTAAATATAGGCTATATAAATAAATAATTAGTAAGTTTATCCCTTAGAAATAATTAAAATACTTAGTATAGTTATATTTATAAAGGTTAATGCTAAAAATCCTCTTAACTTCTATAAATAAATAGCTTAAAACTAAGGGAATAACTAGTAATTTATATATATAGTATATAATTTCTATATAAAGTTACTTATAATTCTATTACTATTTAATAGCTACTATATAGATAATATACTTTTTATAGATATTAATTACCTTTAAGGTGTTAATATCTACTATATAAAGGCTATAATTAATTTACTCTTTAGTAAATTAAAGGGCTTATTTATTTATACTATAAATTATATAAATTTATAATTTAGTTTAAGATCTCTAATAAATAAGCAGAGAATTAATATAAAATAGTAAGTATCTATAAAAAGAAGTGTTATTTATAATTTAATTAATAGTATCTTAGAATTCTATAAAGGTAAGTTACTAAATCTATTTATATATAAAGCAATTATTTAGAAAATAGAAGCAAATTTATATAAATATTATTATTTTAAATATATTACACTTATATTTAAAGAAACTTTACTTTATTTAAAGGGATTTTAATTTATTACTTCTTACACTTATAGCTTTAAAGTATTTATAAAAATATAGATATATTTAATAATTATTACTTTCTTTAGTAAGTTCCCTTAAAATATAGTAGTTAATATATTTTATAAAGCTATTAGTAATTAAACTTTATTATTTATTCTTAATAAAGATCTTTTTAATAAAAGTAAAGATATTTTCTTAAAGTTAAACTAAGGCTTTTATATTAAGCTTAGCAATATATTAATAGAACTTTTAAGTAATAAAGTGCTAGGTTTATTAATATTCCTAATATAAAAACTAAATTTAGTTAAGTAGCTAAACTTAATAAATATTACTTAAAAGTATATAGTTTTACCTCTATAAATAAGCTAGCTTATAAATAATAAAGTCTTAATATTAAATTCTTCTATTATTATAGATTATTTTTAAAACTAAAGCACTTTATTTAATAGCCTTACCTTTATTAACTATAGTAGTAATACACTTAATATACTACTATATAGTGTTATAGCTTTAATTCACTTTTTAATAAATAATATCTTATTTCTTAGTTATTATTTTAATATATAAATTATATTTCTACTATAAAAGTTTATAAAACTTATAAAAAGATAAAAGGAAGTATATATTTAAGCTAAAAAATATTAAAAGTAGCTAAAAGAAATTAAAAGGAGATAATAAAGAAGAGAGTAAAGAAAAGAATAAAAGAAAAAGGGAAAGAGAGATAGTAATAAAATAAAGGAAAAGAAATATTAATTATAGTAAGTAGCTAGTTAATATAGCTATAAGCTAAGTAAAAGGGGTAATTTACTTTATTTTTACCTTTATTAAGCTTAATATAGCTTTATAAATAATATATAGTATTTCTATTATAAATATATTTATTTTTACTTTTATTAAGCTTAATATAGCTTTATAGGCAATATATAGTGTTTCTATTATAAATATACTAAAGCTATAAAAAAGTATAGTTTTATAAAAGAAATATAATAGCCTCTTAGCTTAGTAGAGTATTTAATAAAATTAGAGTAAGGGATTGTTATAATAGCTAGGTTACTATATATCTTTATATATAAAGGTTATAGGGCATTCTATAGCTAATTATAGTGTTATAGCTTTATAGCTAATAAAGTCTTTACTTAAAGAAAAGCAGTTATTTATAAGTAAATATATTTCTTTATACTTTATTAATCTTAGGTTTCTATATACTATATTATTTAAATATATTAAGGCGTTATAGTATTACTTTTAAAACTTATAGTTTTTTATAGAAGGTGCCTATTCCCTACTTTTTATATTTAAAAATGCCTTAAAGGCTAGAGTAATAATCTATAACGTTAGTTTAAAATTTAATTAAGGTGATTTTTAACTTAATAGTTACTATATTAGCAGTAAAATCTACCTTTAAGCGTTTATAGGTTCTTTATAAAAGATTATTATTATTAGCTTTATTAGCATTAATAGGTTAGAAACTAGTCCCTAAAGGCATAATTATAGGCTATAGTGTTTTTATAGCTTAAATCTATAAACTTAATATACTAATATTTATATAAAGTTAGGTTTATACCTTAGTATTGCTAATAATACTAGTTTCTACTATTATTAAATATAATACTAGCTTTTTAATATTAGTATTAGTAAGGATAGCGTCTTTAAGTAAAATAAACTAAAAGGTTTTATTAAAAGTAAGGCTATAAATATAAAAAAGGTTAAGGATTAAGGTAAAGAAAGCCTTTACTTTTCCTTATAGGTATATTATAGCTTTACTATAGTTTTTTAAAGTTAAATTATTAGCTAAGCTAGTGTGATGGATTCGAGCTGGTGGCTCGGATCCTAGATATATAATAATGCAGGAAGGGCTTATCGGCTTTATTAGAAAAGGATAGGGGATATATACCACCTATAGGGCCCTACTATGCTTCTATAAGGACTGTTCTTAGTAGGGCCCTATTAAGACTCTATTAAGTAAGTGTATAAAGATCTAAAAGTATATAAATTAATAAAAAAAAAAGAGAGATAAAGAACTTCCTTTCTTTTTATAGTTAATAATAACTTTATTAATATTAAATTACAGTAGCTATTTAAGTTAGTTTATAATATTTATTAACTATTAATAAATATAGTAAAGTTAATATAGACTTAATAAATAATAACTATTAAGGTTAACTTAGTAATATTTATAAACTACACTTTCTTTAGGAAATAGTTATATAATATAAGGTATAATTAGTAGAGATATACCTTTATATAGTAGCAGTAAAGGCAGTAATATAGGGCGCTATATTTATAATCTTTATAATAACTATAGTCTCTATATTAAAATAGCTTAAGTGTAAACCGCTCTTTATAGAAATACTATATAATAGTAATAAAGCCTTTTTTTAAATATAGTAAAGCTTTATAGCTTATAAATTAAAGGCTAACTTAGACTTTATTAGTATTAATTATAATAAATAGTTTTTAATTTATTAAAACTTAAGCTTAAAAATATAGAAATATATTACTTTATTTTTTAAATTAAGGTATACCTTTAAGTATAACCTTTAATACTTTCTTTAATACTTTAATAGTATATTTATAAACCTTTACTAAAAGAAATAAGTAATCTTTAAATTAAATTAGCTTAAATAGTATATAAATAAGTATTTTAATAACTTTTATATTTATTTTAAGTAAAAGCTTATTTTTACTAAAGGTATTAATTAAATAAATATAGTAAAACTCTTTAAGCTTTATACTATACTTAATAAATATATATATAACTATTATATAGGCTATAATATCCTTTATAATAATTATTATAGAGTAGTTAAATATTACTATAGTATTGCTTTAAATATTAACTCTTACTACTTAAAAGAATATATTAAAGCTTATTAATATAGTTACTAAGCTTAGAACTATAAAGGGGATGTTTTTATAATTAATATTAATACTACTATCTTTAAAAACACTACTTTAAAGATAGGTAAAGGGCTTATAAAAAATAAAGCTTAAAGTAAAATATCTTACTTAATAAAGGGTAAATAGGCGCTATAGGTAGAATAGAATATTATTAAATAGTAGCGCTAAGTAGGCTAGTGCTTATATTATAGTGTAGTAAAATACTATATTTAAAGTTATAACCCTCTTTTTATTTATTACTTAAATAAAGTAGCTATTTAAATATATAAGGTTTTTAATAAAGAGATAGTAAGTAAACCTTTTAAGTTTAATTTAAAAAAAAAGATACCTACTACTTAAGTCTTAATAGTAGGCATTAATTTAGTAATAAATTATATTATTAAGTTTCTAATAACTTAGTGTATTTATATAGAGAGATAGAAGGCTATATAAAGGAACCGCTATTTCTCCTACCTATTCTCTATAATAACACTATATTCTTTATTATTTAAGTTAATAGTAGTTATAATAGTTTTACTACTATAAGTAAATATATTATATAATACCTAAAACTTTAGTATATCCCCCTCTTTATATTATATTAGGTTACTATAGTAGTAGAAGCTACCTTAGAATAGAACTAAGCCTTTATAAAGCGCCTATATATTACCTACTTAGTTTACTTTATAGCTAATATTGTTATGGTCTAGCCCGATTGGGCTATCGCGAGTGTCAAGCGCAGACATAGTGGGGTTAGCACATCCTTTGCTAGCTACGTGCCAGCTGCACTAGTTAGCTAGGATAAAAGGATATATATTAATTAGAGTTACAGGTCTCTAGTTAATTAACACTTATATTGCTAGTTATATATAGGGCTTAGTAACCGCCGCTAGCTGCAGGCTAAGCTAGGCTAGGTTAAAGACCTAGCCTATTATATAGCTCCCCACTAGGGCCCTGTAACGCCCCACTAGCCCCACATCCCTCTACCCTTTAAGCAATACTTACACATCCCTTAAGACCTACTTATTGCCTAATTAGGTTTTATAAGCCTAAGCTAAGTCCCCGCTACGCCTGTTACAACTATATATAGCTAGCGGGACTTAAACCTATAACCTAAAACTCTAATTAACTGTTATAGTCTAGCTTAATTAGGCTATTATAAGTATTAGGTATAAATATAGTGGGGTTAGTATATCCTTTACTAGCTATATACTAGCTGCACTAGTTAGCTAGGACAAAAGGATATATATTAATTAGAGTTACAGGTCTCTAGTCAATTAACACTTATATTGCCGGTCGTACGTAGGGCTTGGCAACCGCCGCCAGCTGCAGGCTAAGCTAGGCTAGGTCAAAGACCTAGCCCATCACAAATATTAATAAATAGGTATTCTCTATTATAGCCTATATAATCCTAAGTCTTTTATATAACTATATCTTTAAATTACCTTAGTTATTATAAAATAAAATTAAGATTTACACTGCTTAATGCTATTTTATTATAAAAGCCTAATTAAGCCTTTAAGTTTAGGCTTTAAATAGCTACTATATTTCTATCTCTACTATAGTAGTATTAGGATCTATTTATATAGCTTTAGTATAATATATAGCTAAATTAAATATATCTATTACCTTTATAGTAATAAGTTTAAAAGAGATTAATACTATTTTATTAAATATAATAAATAGCTCTATCCCTTTAAATAATAATATTACTATATAGCTTCTACTTAAGTTATAGAATTTTATAAATGTCTTTAGTAAAGAGAAAGCAAGTGCCTTTCTACTATATTAAAGCTATTTAAATTACTATATACACTTATAAAATAACCTTAATAGCTCTGCTTTAGAACTTTTATAGGCGTTACTATATAATATACCTTATAATTAGCTTTTTAAAATTTAGAAATAAATTATAGACTTAATAAATAAAGGGTAAATTTAAGTATTATTCTCTTTAATTATAGTACTAGTCCTTTTTATTAAAAAGGTAAGTAAAGGATAGCGATTTTATATTAATTATTATGCCTTAAATAAGGTTATAAACTAAAACTAATACCTATTACTATTAGTAAAGGAGACCCTATAATCTTTAATAAAGGCTAAATAGTTTATAAAGCTTAATATTTATATAGCCTTCTATTGTCTATAAGTAGCAGTAAAGGATAAATACCTTATAGCTTTTTATATATAATTTAGCCTCTTTAAGTGGCTTATCTATCTCTTTAGCTTAGCTAAAGCCTTAGCTATATTTTAACGTTATATTAATAGCGCCTTAAGTAATACCTTTAAGCTATATATTACTACTTACCTTAATAATATTTTAATTTATATTAATAGGTCCTAAAAGGATTATATTTAGTGTATATAAAAGGTTCTCTCTTACCTTTATAAGGCAGGCCTCTACTTTAATATTAGTAAATATACCTTTAGTGTAAAGGAGATAAAGTACTTAAGGTTTATTATCTATATAAAGCATAAGCTTTATTTAAACCTAAAGAAAATTATAGCTATTTATAACTAAAAGGCCTCTATTAAGGTATAAAGGGTTTAAAGCTTCTTTAATTTTATAAACTTCTACTAGGAATTTATAGCTAGCTTCTTTAACTTTATTAGCCTACTCCTTACACTTACTAAAAAGAGTATATTATTTATTTAATTAGTAAAATATAAAGCTGCTTTTACTGCCTTAAAGAATGTATTTATTATATACTTAATCTTAACTTAATAGGATTTTAAAAGAGACACTATAGTTAAAGCTAATATCTTAAAGAAAGCTTTAAAGGGTTACCTATCTTAATATAATAAAGAAGGTATTCTATAATTAGTAGCCTACTACTTAGCCTACTTATTAAGTGCTAAGCGGAATTATATAATTTATAATAAAGAACTATTAAATATTATCTCTTACCTTAAAGCTTAATTAATTAAATTATATAGTATAGCTTAACTATTTATAATCTTTATTAACTATAAAAACCTAAAGTACTTTACTAATTTATATAAGATATTAAAATAGTAAGTATAATAGGTAGAAATACTAATGCTTTTTAACTTCTACCTTTATTACTGCCTTAGCTTATAGGCTACTAAATTAAACGCCCTTTTATAATATAAATAAAATAAAAGCTATAACTTTACTAATCTTTAAAGCTTAGTTTACTTTATTTTAATTTCTACTATTAATATATAGAGGGAATATTAACTTAGCCTTACTTAAAATTCTATTAAAACTTCTATAGCTACTTTAGCCTTAATAGTACTGCTATTTAAATATAAGCTATTTTTAGAGGAGTATATTAAGGACCTTTAGGACTAAGCCTTAGTAATAGACTTAACTTACTATATAAAGCTATAAGCCTTATATAATAAAGTATAGTGTTTTCTATTTAAAGCTACTACTAAAGCCTAAATAGGAGATTATAGTATTAATATCTATAGAGCGTTATTATTCTAAAGGTAATTATAAATATTATAATATAAGCCCTTTATAACTATATTAATTTAATGTATATATAATTCTTCTTTACTAAAATATTTAAAAAAAAATGTAACCTTTTAAGCCTTTTATTATAACTTCTATTAAAATAGAATATTTATTAATATAGTGTAGTATATCTATAACTACTTTTACTATAAAGGATATAAGAGCTATAAGCTTTAATAGAGCCACCTTTAGCTAATTTTAGTGCTAAACTATTATTAATTTTAAATCTTAGTTAATTTTATAATAAAGCTACCTATTTTTAATAACTAAGCACTATAGTACTTTATAGTTATTATAAACTATCTCTTTAAATATATTTAGCTAAAGGCAATAGTAAGTATAATAGCTAAAGAGTACACTACTTAATTTCTATTTTATTAATAGCATTTCTATAGTTTCCTTTATAGTATTATTTTTAATTATAGTTTAAATTAAATTAACTCCTTTTAGTTTACCCTTTACTTCTTAATAAAGACTAAATAGTTACTCTCTACTATTTATTATCTTTAAATAAATAAAGGTATAAAGTAAATAAACTAAAAAGTATAGGTAGCTCTTTATATAATAATAGGATTTTTATAATATAATTAACTATTTTACCTTTCTATTTACTAGCTAGTATTAAATAACTATATGTCTATAATAACTAAAATAAGCGTAAGTATAGCAACCTATAGTTATAATATAGAACTAATTTAATACCTATTAAAATTACCTTAAAGCTATATATCCCCTAAAGGCTATATAGTTTAATTCCTTAAGTATATTTAGAAGGGTATATAATAAGCCTAAGTAGTAATTAACTTTACTTAATAATGCTAATAAAATACCTTAAATAAATTATAACACTTTACTAAGCGTTTTTAGGTTAAGGATCTTATATAGCTTAATCTATAATATATTAAGACTAACTATTTTAATTATAAGCTTAATTAAGTTATAGTAAAATACTATATCCTTAAGGTCTCTATATCTTTTACTATATACCTTAATATCTTAAGTAATATTTATTTAATCTTTTATATTAATCTTATTAAATATATAGTAAATAACCCTTTACTTTCTTAAATAGTTTAAAATATATACCTAAACCTACTTTTATTAGTATTTAAAAAGGACACTACTTTAATAAAATATATAGTTAAAGAGGTCTTAGTAGCTAAAAACGCTTAAGGTAGGGGCTAATAATATAATATTTTAGTTAAATAAGTAAGCTATAAATAACTTATATAGAAGCCTTTAGAATTTATAAAGGATATAAAGATATTAATGTAATTTAAATTACAGTAAAGGGATATATATTTCTATAATAAACTTATTATATAATAATAGAGTTTAATTTTATATCTACTTAAAGGCCTATTTAAACTTAAATAAAATTCTATAATATATCCTACTTTTACTTTATTTACTATTAATAACTATAATTATTATCTTTATTAAATCTATTCTCTTTATTATCCTCCTTACCCTTTATTTAATTTAGTAATAAAGGCTACTATAGACTTTTATATTACTCTACCCTTTATATAAAGGGAAATAATAAAGGTATCTATATTATAAATATAGTAAGTAAAGTATAAATAGGTATTATTATTATAGCTTACTACTAAGATTAATACTAAGTATATAAATAATACTAATAGCTAAAGCTATTATAAAGAGGTAGGTAGGTTTTAATTAGAAATTATTAAAGCAGTAGTATAGTAATAAATATATATTATATAGCGCTATACTTAGCCTATATTAAATTAATAATATTAGAGATAGAGATATAAAGGTTTTAAAATATATAAAGGCTAAATAAGTTAAAGGCTAGTAGTAAAAGAGAGATAAACTTAGATATACTTAAATATATATATAATGCCTAAGGAGAGGCACTATAGAAGGTAATAAATAATTATTATACTTTAAAATATATATATTTAACGCGCTTTAAAGTCTATAAAGGGGTAGTTATATTATAAATAGCGCCTTTAATATAGTATAAAGAGTAATTAATATAAAATATAATATTTTAAAGGGCAGTAAGCTATTTTTAAATATCTTTTAAAGTATTAAATAAAGGAGTAATAATATAGTTTATTATTAAAATAATATTTAAAAAGGTAGGGGTATTACTTAAAGAGGTAGGGGTTTTTAAAATATTAAACTAGCTATTTATATCTATTAAAGGCGCTAAAGGTATATAAATAAGGGGTAGCCTTTAAAAGGGTATACTAAGTGTAATAAATAGCGTTATTATAAAGGCTAAGGTAAAGGTAGTAGTAGTGTTAGCTATAGAGGCAATAAATATAAAGGTAGTAGTAGTAGTAGTAAAAATATTTTTAACTTTTTAGTTAAATAATTATTATTATTAGTATAGAGATAGGCACTTTACTTACTTTAAAAATATCTTTCTTAGCTAAGTAAAGCTAGGTTTTAGCTAAATATATTAAAATAGTATACTAAAAGTAGCGAGATAGTAGGGATAGTTAATAGTAATATTATAATAAATAGTATTTATTATATTATAAATAAAACAGTGTAATTATAAATTAATAGCTAACTATTTATACCTTTAGTTATAAATATAATAGTATTACTTATAAAATATATATAAGTTATCTTTAATTAAAAGGCAGCGGAGTATACTATTTATAGTAATATAAATAAAGTATAAGAAATATAATAAAGTTGTTTATTAGTAAATAAAAAACTATTTATCTTTAAAGTTACCTTAAATTAAGTACTCTCTTAATATATATAGTAAATTCTCCTTTATAGAGATATTAGTAAGAGTAAGGGTAGATATTTTACTAAAATATATTAAGTTAGCTCTATATCTATATAGAATATATATACTACTTATATAAATATATAATAAGTTAAATACTAAAATATAAAAAGCAAGCTATATTAATAAAGGTAGTAGTAGATTTATATGTAAAGGGCAGGATAAGGAATAGTAGTGTAAAGTAACTATTAAGATAGTATTATAAAAAGAATATAAAGAGTATTAAAAAAAAAAAAATTAAAAACTAAGTAAGTAAAGGGTATACTATTAAGATAAGAATTAATAGAAAGGGGGGGGATTTTAAAGGGGTTTTTATACTTACTATAGACCCTTAAAGTAATTATAAGTAAAAGGCTATTTATTATTATTTTATTTTACTAATCTCCTATATAATAGGCGTTAGGCGTTTAAGCTATTAATGTTACCTAACCTTTTCTATTTTAGCCGCTGCTAGTGCTAAGACGCTATTAAGCTAATAAGATCTTAAGGGCTAACGCTAATAAACTAACTAAGGCAGGGGGGGGGGGTGTGTAGTATAGTAACTATAGGTATGCGCTATAAAGATAAATATACTATAGCTAGGAGGTACGCTTTTAAAACACACTTCTTTTATTAATAAATTGCTTTATATATCTTACTTTAGTGTAGGTATATATATTACACTATTAATAGTATAAGGGAGCGGTAATATAAAGGGTAAGAAGGGGGCTATATAATAGATTTAAGCTAGTGGCTTAGATCCTAAATATATAATAATATAGAAAGGGCTTATTAGCTTTATTAAGAAAGGATAGAGGATATATACTACCTATAGAGCCCTATTATACTCCTATAAGGACCGTTCTTAATAGAGCCCTACTAGGACTTTATTAAGTAAGTGTATAGAGATTTAGAAATATATAAACTAATAGGAGGAAGAGAGGGATAGAGAAATTCCCTTCTCCTTATAGTTAATAATAACTCTATTAACGCTAGATTACAGTAGCCATCTAGGCCAGTCTATAACAGCTAGTAAATATTACTATTATAGTAGTGTTTTCTCTTTTATAGTTATTCTCCTTTATTCTATAAACTTTCTTCTCTATTTTAATAAATCTTTAGGTTAAGTTTTAGAACTTACTATTAAACTCTATAAAGTATTTAAGTAATATAGCGCTAAGGATTTATATAAGGTTAGCCCTTTATATTATAGTAAAGGAGCCTATAATAGTATTATTAATATACTTTTTGTTATGGACTGGCCTAGAGGCGTGCTGCTTTCTAGCGTTAATAAAGTTTATATTAATCTTACCCCCCCCTAAAAGAGGGCGAAGAGTAAAGAGAAACTATTCTAGTTTATATAGGCATTCACTTAAGAAGACGCTTAGGGTTTCATCTAGCCTTATTAGGTCTCCCTTATGGGATTGTAACGGTTCTACTAGGTTATTCTTATAGAACTGTAACGGTCCCGTTGCGGCTCTATAACGCTTCCCTTACCGTTACCACTATACATCCAAGCTGGCAGCTCGGATCCATCACACTTTTAGCTATAAGTAAAGTAGATATTTAGGATTTTATAGTAGTTTAATATCTATATTTTATAGTTTTTACCCTTAATATTACCTCTAAAGTAATAAGTATAAACTACCTTTTTAAAGCTATTTTAAATGCTATAAATAAAGGGAAGTTCTAAAGATCTATAAATTATACTACCTTTTTTTAATATTAAGTATATTGCTTTTAAAGCCACTCTCTTTTTATTAATAATACTAAAGGTAATATAAAGGGTAGTTAACTATAGTTTATATAAGCTATTATCTTTTATAATAAAAACTCTATTATTAGTAATTATTGCTCCCTATATAGCGAATTCCTAATTTATAAAGTATAGGATATCTTTATAAAACTATTGTTTCTTTATATTACCCTAACCCTAAAAGCGCCACTCTATATATAGAACTAAAAAAGGTTTATAATTATTAGTAGCTTTACTATTATTTATTAATAAATATTTACTATAGTATTTTACCTTTAAAGCGTTTTATTTTAGGATTTTATTATTTACTATAATATATTTAGTGCTATTAGCTCTATTAAGTTAATATAAGTAGCTAAAGCTATAGTATTTTTAAATATATTTAAAGGTAGCTTTATTTATAAAGTGCTTAGCTACTATTCTATTAAATTACTATATTATAGAGTTTTAAAGTTAAGCTAAGTTAGTTATTTCTTTATTAAAACTTAGATTAAGTGTTTCTTTATTAAAGAAATTATTATTATTTTAAAGTAAATTACTAAATAGCTTTTAGTATTTATTATTAGTTATAGCTATAGAGTTATTAAGTGTATAGAAGTTAGTAAATAATATATAAAGGTTAGCGGCTATATTAAAGGTAGCTAAATAAGTATAAAAGGCTATATTATAAATAATTAAGTTTATACTAAAGATATTAAATCTTTCTATATTAAGATTATATTCTTTTAACTTATTAATATAAAGGAAGTTATTATTATATTCTTTAAATTATATAAAACCTTATAAAGGATTTATTATTAGGGATTTATTTATTACTTCTATATAAAATAGCATTAAAAAGAGTTAAAGAGGTATTAAAAAGCTTATAGTAGTTATAGTTAATAAATAGTTATTAAAGATATAAATAGGGAATTCTAAAAAGGTTTTTATAAAGCTCCTTTAAGCTTATTACTACTTTTAAATTAAGTTTTCTTAATTATTTACTATTATAAGTAAAAAATACTATTGTTTTTAATAGGTTTAAAGGATAATTAGTAGTATTTAAAAGTAATTTTAATAAATATAATTAGAAATAAAGAGAGGTAAGTAAAGAGTTAAATAAATAAAAATATAGGATTTATTTAAAAAAGGGGGATAATTAAAAAAGGTTATAGGGTTTTCTTAGTCTTAAATTATAAGGAATAAAGTAAGTTTAAAGTAAGCTATATAAATAAAGGACTATAGCTTAGAAGCTATAGTATTCTATAAGCGCTTATTAACTTATAAAGGTCTTTAATCCCTTTTTTTAAATATTTACTTAGTTTAGCTAGTTAATCTTAGTGTAAAGTAAGCTTAGTGCCCTTCCTTTACTATTTTATTTTCTAATTAATTAAGTGTTTTTAAAGGTATTCTTCTACTATTTTATTAGCGTTAACCTATATATTTTCTTTAAATATCTATTAATTATCCTTTACTATATATCCTTTTTATTAAATAAGAAATTTAAGTTTAGGTTTCTACCCTTTTTTATAAAAAAAATAAGCCCTATAGCTGCTAATTTACTTAATTTCTTAGTAGTTTACCTTAAAGCTACCTTTAAAGGCTATTAAAGGTAGTATAGTAGCTTACCTTTAAAAAGAGTTACTTCTTTATTATAATTTTTATAAATAAGCTACTAAAACCACTAAGTATATATAGAATTTAGCTAGGAAATCTAAATAAAAAGAAAGTAATAAGATTTACTTTAATACTTTAAAAGGCTTAGCTCTTTAAAGTAATTACTTTTTTTTAGATTTTTTTAAAAGCTTATATTTTAAATAAAGTTAAAGGTATACTATATTTTTAACGCTAATGTTTATTAAGTTATACTTAAAGTTATATTAGATTTTAATAAAGGTAGCTGCTATAGTAATAGTATATTTTACTTTTTATTAATATAAATATTTAAAGATAGTAAGGTTAGCGTCCTTTAGGTTAAAGCTAATATCTTTTATACTATAAAGGAGGTCTATAACTAATAGCGGCTTATATTTAAGAACTAATTTATTAAAAGAATAACTAATAGCTATAGCTATTATATTATTTAAATAGTGCTATAGTATAAAAAGGATATTAACTTATAATATATTAAAGTTAGTTATTATATAAAAGTAAATTACTATTATTATAGTTTAGTTTTTTTTTTTAGCTAAACTATTAGTTTAAAGGTAGTATATAGTTAATATAAAGAGTTTAATACTAAAGGTATAAAATAGTGCTTTCTATAAGTTAAAGAGGAATTTAAAATTATAATTACTAATAATTTCTTTAAGGAAGCCTTAATTTATAAGGTATAGTAATTAAAGTAATAGTTTAGCTTAGATTTCTACTATATATATTTTATACCTTAGTATAAAGATAGTCTTCTTACTAAATAAATAATTTATTAGGTATAAAATATTTAAAGTGTTAAATCCCTTAACTAACTAAGCTATATTAATAGATAGTTTTTTTAGTATATTAATAATAAAATCTAGGGATATTATATAAAAAGGAGTGGGCTTTATTTATAAAGAGTATATTTTACTAATAGCTTTATTTTATAATATAGAATTCTCTTTATATATAGGGTAGTGTTATGGTCTAGCCCGATTGGGCCATCGCGAGTGTCAGGCGCAGACATAGTGGGTTAGCACATCCTTTGCTAGCTGCGTGCCAGCTGCACTAGTTAGCTAGGACAAAAGGATACGTATTGATCAGAGTTGCAGGTCTCTGGTTAATTGACACTTATATTGCCGGTCGTACGCAGGGCTTGGCAACCGCCGCCAGCTGCAGGCTAAGCTAGGCTAGGTCAAAGACCTAGCCCATCACAGGTAGTATATAATATAATTATAGATTTACTTACTTATATTTAAAAAAACTACTACTTTTAACTCCTTAATTATATAGCTAATATTAAAGTAGTAGCGGTTATTATAAACTATAGTTAGAATTTCCTTTATATAATTATAGAGTATATATAGCTAGTAATATCCTTTAAAGTCTTAGTAGTATAATAATTTATTATTATAAAGGTCTTAGCTATATATTAAGATTTATAGGTAATATTAGCTAAGTTATTATTATTTTTAGCAGTAGTTTATAATACTTTATTAAATATAGCTATACTTTAAGTTAATATAGTACCCCGCTAATATAGCTTCTTTAAGCTAAGAATTAATTATAACTTTTACTATATAGTCTTTATTAAAATATATATAGGCATTTAATTTATTAAAAGTACTACTATTTACTGCTTTTTAATAGCTAAGTTTAATAAAGAGTCTTAAAAGTATATTAAAAACTATATTTAAAACTTTAAAAATATAGATTATATATAAATTAAACTATAAAAGGTAGTTTATAACTTTTATTAATTTAAGGTTAGCTTTATTAAAATCTATTATTATAAGTAATATATAATAAATAATCCCTTTTATTAAAGTATAATTTATTATAATATTAATAGAAGCGAGGTTAGATTAAGCTATTTTATATAGTTTATATATTCTTTATATAATAGTAGCAACCTTTACTTTAATTAAGCTATAGTGTTTTTTAATAGTAAAAGTAGGTTATAAAAGGAGGGGAATAGATTATAATTTATTACTATTAATATCCTTTTTAGAAATATTTATATTATTTTATTTTATATTAAGTTAAAAAGTATATAGACTAAACCCTTTTTTACATATATTAACTTTAAAAAAAAGTAGTTTCTTTAGATTATAGTGCTAAAGGAGTACCTTTATATATAAAAGGTTATATAAGTTTTTAAAGGCTATAGTTTTCTCTTTAATAAATTTAAAGGTTTTAAACTTTACTATTTATTTTTAAGCTTACTTTAAGAAGCTAAGTAGAATTTTATTTCTTTCCCTAACTTTTTATAAAAGGCTTATTTTTTTATTTTAAAGAAGGTAAATATAGAGATTAAACTATAGTATACTGTGATGGGCTAGGTCTTTAACCTAGCTTAGCTTAGCCTGCAGCTGGCGGCGGTTGCTAAGCCCTGCGTACGACCGGCAATATAAGTGTTAATTAACTAGAGACCCGCAACTCTAATTAATATATATCCTTTTATTTTAGCTAACTAGTATAGCTAGCACGTAGCTAGTAAAGGATATACTAACCCTACTATATCTATACCTAACACTTATAATAGCTTAATTAAGCTAGATTATAACAGTTAATTAAAGTTTTAGGTTATAGGTTTAAGTCTCGCTAGCTACACACAGTTACAACAGGCGTAGCGGGGACTTAGCTTGGGCTTACAAGACCTAATTAGGCAAGTGGGTCTTAGGGGATATATGGGTATTGCTTAGAGGGTAGAGGCATGTAGGGCTAGTGGGGCGTTACGGGGCCCTAGCGGGGAGCTATATAATGGGCTAGGTCTTTAACCTAGCTTAGCTTAGCTTATAGCTAGCGGCGGTTGCTAAGCCCTGCGTATAACCGGTAATATAAGTGTTAATTAACTAAAGACCTATAACTCTAATTAATATATATCCTTTTGTCCTAGCTAACTAGTGCAGCTGGCATGCAGCTAGCAAAGGATGTGCTAACCCCACTATGTCTGCGCCTAACACTCGCAATGGCCCAATCGGGCTAGACCATAACATATACTAATGTAAAGGTAACCCACTATTTTAATAAAGGTTTTAAAATTGGCTAGTGTAGTTAGCATTTATAAATGCTTAAAAGCCTTTACTTTATTATCTATATTAATAAAGCTGTTTATATTAATAATAAACCTTAGTAGCTAAATAGAGGGATATTTAATAAAAGACTTACTAGCTAAGATATAAAGGTAAGCCTTATTAATAATATTAAAAACAATCTTAAAATAGTAAAGGTAGTCTTTAAAGGTATTTAAGAAAATTGCAATATTATTAATATAAACCTAAATAAAGTTATAGTTATAAAATAAGCAATTTATAAAGCGCTATATATATACTAATAAGTTCTTATACCCCTATATTATAATGTAGAATACCTCTACACCCTTTTTAAGATAATTACTATTTAGTTATAATAGTCTAAATATACTAAAAGCTAATTAAAAAAACCTATAGTATTTAAAAGGGTTTTTTAATTCTTTTTATAGGTATTATTTATAATATTGCCTTAATTAAGTAGTAGGTAAATATTTAGTATTATTATATAATTAACTAATTATATATTCATAACTCTATATGCTTTTATTACTTTACTAATTGTTTATTAAACAATAAATCCTAAATATAGGTAAAGAGCCTTTTCTCTACTACTTAAAAATAATATTCTACTAACTTTATACTTTTTATTCTAAATTTTATAAAATTTTTTATAATCCTTTTAACTAAAATTATAGATCTATAAGGATTTAATCTTATTTTACTATTTAAGGATAAAGTTAATATATATTTTATTTTTATTAACTATAAAGACTACCCTTTTATCTTAATAAATATTAAATTTATTAAAGAGTTTAATAAATTAAGTAGCTATATTAATATTAAGGTTAGCTACTTTAACACTAAAGATATTATAAATAAATAAAATATTCTTAAGGTAGGAGATACTATATAATAATATCCCTTTATTAATAGCTTTAAAATTAAAGTCTTTATTATTTTTAAAGAGTTCTATATCTTTAACTCTAAAGGCTATAATATCTTTAAAATAGTTAAAAATTAAGCTATTTAAAATAATAATATTATCTCTATAGAAAGCTATATATTAATAGATATTAAGGATAGTATAATAGAAACTAACTAAACTTATAGCTTTAAGAGTTCTTAGCTGTTATTTTGTTTTAATATATAAAGGCTTATTAGTATTATTATAAATAAAGAGTAGCTTCTCCTAACTCTATTAAATAAGAATATTAAAAATTTAATAGTGCTTTAAATAGAAATAGTAAATACTAGTTTTCTATTTATTTTAAAGGTCTTTCTACTTAATTAATAAAATCTCTATAGAATATAAAGGAATTATTATAATATAGGCTACTATAACCCTTTAAATTAATATTAAGTATAGTATATAAAAGATTTATCCCTTTACTATTATACTATAAACTATATAGAAAGTTACATTAAAATTAATAAAATTAATTTATATACTATAATTATATAAAAATTTTATACTAATAAGTATTTAAAGTATAAGGTTATTTATAATATTTATAATAACTATAAAGTAGTTAAAAACCTAAGTGCCTTTTATAGTATTAAGAATATAAAAGTTAAATATTACTATTTTAGTAATAAAGAATAAGGAATTTACACTATTTATTATTTTAAGGTTTTAGATGCTTTATTTAATATTATAGCTATTTTATTTAAGCTATTTTTTATTAACTAAAATAAAGGAGGTTTTAGTATTTAAGTAGATTTTATATTCCTTACCTTTATTATTAAAATATACTAATATTTTAAGGTATATTAAGGCTTTTATTTTTCTATTAACTTTAAGCTACTTTAAGTAAATAATTATCTTTATAACTTAGCTATTAATAATTCTACTACTAAGCTTTATAATTATTAAAGGTACCTTAAGGTGGTTCTTTATATTAATATAGGTAATATAGGCATTTATATAGTTATTATTTAGTTCTAAGGCTAATATAGGCGTCTTACTAAGTGCTATTATATTTATAGTTACTAAGAGATTATAGATTAAAAGGTTTAATACTTTAGTAATAATAATTAAAGGTATTTTATAATAATATAATAGATTAGTAATAGTTAAGTATATATTTATAAAATTTACTTTAAAAAAATTAAACTATTTACTATTATCTTTATTAATAATTTCTCCTTTTTCTATAAAGTAGTACTTTAAGGCTTTAAGTTTAGCCTCTTTAGCTATAGAATTAAAACCCTTACTATTTATAATAAAATATATTAGTTTACTATTAGCCTTTTATTTTTAATAAAACTTTAGGTTATATTTACTATTAAATTATAGTTTACTTAAGCTAAACTATAGTAGCTATAAATTAAGGCTATTTATTCCTACCTCTTTTAAAAGGGGTCCCCTTAAGGTAGATACAGTATTTAGCTACTATTTATTTTAAAGGGGGCTACTATTATTTAAGTAAGGGCAGAAATACCTCTTATATAAATAGTTATATAAAGGCATGTACTAATGTCTTTAATTTAAGTAGTTATAATTTTATAAAGGATATTAAGTGCTATAGTATTTTTATTATTATAAGCTATATCCTTAGTTTTAAAAACTATTATTATACTATTATAGGCTAAAGGTTTATTCTCTTAAATTGCTTCTAGGATTTTATTAATTTTAATAGATCTCTATATTATTATTAAGATATTCTAAATCCTTATCTTTATTAAATACTTTTATAGCTAAATTAGCGTTAATCTTTATTTTTATTTTCTTAGTTTTCCTATAGTTCTTAGCTTCCTAAAGTATATTCTAAAGGTTATATCTTTTACTATTAATAAAGTTAATATATATAATATATTAATCTATTTCTAGTAGAGGAGGGTAAAGTTATTAAAGTTTTATATATAACTTAAAGTAAAGTTAAACTAATAGCTAAAAGTCATTAGATTTACTATTAGCCTATATATAATAGAAAACCTTTACTATAAAGTCCTTAAAGAACGTAGTACTAACTATATTATCCTTAAAGAATTTAGCTTAATTAAGCTAAGCTATAGCGTTTCAAAACTTAATACTAAACTTCTTTTAAACTATATAGAAAACTAAGTCTAAATTACTAAAGATTATTATTTACTTTTAGTTATTAAGATACTATTTATATTAAGTTAGCGCTAGCCTTTAAAATAGGTATTAAATTTAGTGTTAGATTTAAGTTTAATAATTTAAGGTTATGTAACTATAGTAGTTCTTTACTATTTAAACCTAAAGATCTATATTACTAAAAATAGCTACCTTCCCTTTATAGTAAATAGCCTTACTATTAATATCTTTAGAGTTAGTCTTAAGGTTAAGGTACTTAATATCCCTTATCTTCTATAAGGTATTAAAATTGTTACGGGACGGAATTCCTCACATAAAAGGAGGATTCCTAAGAACACAAGTAGAAAGACAACTTTATTACTACATACAACTATGCACCTATCTGTGACTTATATGTGTTCTCTTTTATAATTCCTCTTATAATTATTTATAATGTATTCTATAAGTTATAAATGCCTACGCTTTATATATTATATTTAGCGTGTAATAAGTAGTAGCAATTACTGTTTTTTTTATATATATTAAATTATAAATACAAAAGCTAACTACTTATATATTAATAACTAAAGAAGACTAATAGGCTTAAGATATTAAGCTAGTAACTCTAAGCCTCTCTTTAATTACTTAGAACTAAATCTAATAAGCGTACTAACTTTAAGCATTTTATAAAGATTTCCTAGAGTTTTAATATTATAAAAAACCTTTTCTCTTTTAAAAAGACACTAAAAACCTTAAAACTTTTATAAAATACTAATTTATAGATAGTAAGCTATAGATTTAGCTTAAGCCTATTTAAGTTAATTAACCTTACTATTAGAATTCTATAGATAGCCCTTTTATTAATAAAGAACTAAAAGCTATAAAAAGAATAATAAACTAGGTAGAAAAGTTTAGACTTTTAAATCTCTTTAAACTAAAAAATAGTCCCTTAGACTTACTATAAGCCTCTTTCTCTATTAATAGGCTAAGTACCCCCTTTTCTATAGAAACCTTTTAAATTAAATAAAAAGATATATTAATAAAGAATAACTACAGCACTAGTAAAAGGGGACTGCTAAAGACCTTAAGATTTAACTTACTTTCACTAAAAGAGAATCCCTATAGCTCTTCCCCTAAAGGAGGGTATATAGATATAAACACTTAAGTAATTTCCTTTAATTCTATACTAGCCTTTATTAGCTAGGCTTAAAAGAAGGCTTTAATATCTATTAAGCTAAAACTAGCTTCTATAGAAATCTTTTAAGATAAGGTAATCTCTTTTTTAAAAGAGAAATTTAAATAATAAGACCTCTATATTAAACAAACTAACGCTAATATAATAGAGAATTTCCAGTGTATAATAGCGGAATTTCAAGTTGAAAACCAACGCGCTTTAGCGAACATCCGCTCGCCTAGCTAACAAAACCTTGAATCTCAATTTGCAGGGCCGCCACCGACTAGCGAACCCCCTCTGAAAGAGGCAGGAATAGACAGCCTCGACCCATGGCCACCACGGTCCGGCCCAGGCAAACCACAATTTAGCGGCGGACGTAACCTAAAGTTTTACTAAAAATAGGAGGCTGACGGTAAACCAGCGTATGTTATTATAGATAGCGAGGGTTTTAATCCTATAGCTAAAGAGGCTAAACTTAAAGCTTTAAAGTATTACTTTATAGAAGAAGGAGAAATTGTTAATAAAGATAATAGCGGATAGTTTAATTTCGTTAAAGCAAATTTTATAGATATATACTTAACTATTACTAACCTATTATATTATTATAAAATACCCTTAATTATTATTACTAAAGCGCTAAACCTTCTAACCTATAATCTCTTAGTAACTATAAATATAGTAGTGTTTAATAAAATACTTATATTAGCCTTAGAACTAAATAATAACTATATAAATACCTATATTACTTATATTAATATAAGGAACCACCTTAAGGTACCTTTAGTAATTATAAAGCCTAATAGTAAAATTATTAGTAATTAAGTTATAAAGGTAGTTATTTACTTAAAGTAGCTTAAAGTTAATAGAAAAATAAAAGCTTTAATATACTTTAAAATATTAATATATTTTAATAATAAAAGTAAAGGATATAAAATCTACTTAAATACTAAAACCTTCTCTATTTTAATTAATAAAGAATAGCTTAAGTAAAACAGCTATAATATTAAATAAAGCACTTAAAACCTTAAAATAGTAAATAGTATAAATTCCTTATTTCTTATTATTAAAATAGCAATATTTAACTTTTATATTTTTAGCACTATAAGAGGCACTTAGGTTTTTAGCTACTTTATAGTTACTATAGATATTATAAATAACTTTATACCTTAAATGCTTATTAGTATAAAATTTATATATAATTACAGTATATAAATCGATTTTATTAATCTTAATATAACTTTCTATATAGTCTATAATATAGTAATAAAGAGATAAATCTTTTATACACTATATTTAATACTAATTTAAAGGGTTATAGTAGCCTATACTATAATAATTCCTTTATATTCTATAGAGATTCTACTAATTAAATAAAAAGACCTTTAAAATAAATAAAAAACTAGTATTTACTATTTCTACTTAAAGCACTATTAAATTTTTAATATTTTTATTTAATAAGGTTAGAAGAAGCTACTCCTTATTTATAATAACACTAATAAGCCCTTATATATTAAAATAAAATAATAGCTAAAAACTCTTAAAGCTATAAGTTTAGTTAGTTTCTACTATACTATCTTTAATATTTATTAATATATAGCTTTCTATAGAGATAATATTATTATTTTAAATAGCTTAATTTTTAACTATTTTAAAGATATTATAGCCTTTAGAATTAAAGATATAGAACTCTTTAAAAATAATAAGGACCTTAACTTTAAAGCTATTAATAAAGGGATACTATTATATAGTATCTTTTACTTTAAGAATATCTTATTTATTTATAATATCTTTAGTGTTAAAGTAGCTAACTTTAATATTAATATAGCTACTTAACTTATTAAACTTTTTAATAAATTTAATATTTATTAAAATAAAGGGATAGTCCCTATAGCTAATAAAAATAAAATATATATTAACTTTATCCTTAAATAGTAGAATAAAGTTAAACCTTTATAGGTTTATAACTTTAGCTAAAAAAATTATAAGAAATTCTATAAAATTTAGAATAAGAAGTATAAAGTTAGTAAAATATTATTTTTAAATAGCAGAGAAAAGGCTCTTTACTTATATCTAAGATTTATTATTTAGTAAATAACTAATAAAGTAATAAAAGTATATAAAGTTATAGATATATAACTAGTTAACTATATAATAATATTAGATATTTACCTACTACTTAATTAAGGTAATATTATAAATAACACCTATAGAAAGAAGTAGAAAACCCTTTTAAACGCTATAGGTTTTTTTAATTAGCTCTTAGTGTATTTAAACTATTATAACTAAATAGTAATTATCTTAAAAAGAGGTATAAAGGTATTCTATATTATAATATAAAGGTATAAGAACTTATTAGTATATATATAGCGCTTTATAAATCGTTTATTTTATAACTATAACTTTATTTAAGTTTATATTAATAATATTATAATTTTCTTAAATACCTTTAAGGACTACCTTTACTATTTTAAGATTGTTTTTAATATTATTAATAAGGCTTGCCTTTATATTTTAGCTAGTAAGTCTTTTATTAAATATCCCTCTATTTAGCTACTAAGGTTTATTATTAATGTAAATAGCTTTATTAATATAAATAATAGAGTAAAGGCTTTTAAGTGCTTATAAATACTAACTATATTAGCTAATCTTAAAACCTTTATTAAAATAGTAAGTTACCTCTACGCTAATATACTATAGTTTAATATCTATATTTACTCTCTTTAAAATAGAAAGATAAGCCTTTTATAAAAGGTTAGGGAAAGGAATAAGATTTTATTTAGCTCTTTAAAGTAAACTTAAAAATAAATAATAAAATTTAAAACTTTTAAATTTATTAAAGAGGAAACTATAGCCTTTAAAAACTTATATAACCTTTTATATATAAAGGTACTTCTTTAGTATTATAATTTAAAGAAACCACTTTTTTTTAAAGTTAATATATATAAAAAAGGGTTTAGCCTATATACTTTTTAACTTAGTGTAGAATAAAATAATATAAATATTTTTAAAAAGGATATTAATAGTAATAAGTTATAATTTATTACCTTTCTCTTATAACTTACCTCTACTATTAAAAAACGCTATAGCTTAACTAAAGTAAAGATCACTACTATTATATAAAGAATATATAAACTATATAAAATAGCTTAATTTAACCTTACTTTTATTAATATTATAATAGATTATACTTTAGTAAAAAGGATTATTTATTATATATTACTTATAATAATAGATTTTAATAAAGCTAACCTTAAATTAATAAAAGTTATAAAATACCTTTTATAGTTTAACTTATATATAATCTATATTTTTAAAGTCTTAAATATAGTCTTTAATACACTTTTAAGACTCTTTATTAAACTTAGCTATTAAAAAGCAGTAAATAGTAATACTTTTAATAAACTAAACGCTTATATATATTTTAATAAAGACTATATAGTAGGAGTTATAATTAATTCTTAGCTTAAAGAAGCTATATTAGTAAGGTACTATATTAACTTAAAGTATAGCTATATTTTATAAAGCATTATAAACTACTGCTAAAAATAATAATAACTTAGCCACTATTACCTATAAATCCTAATATATAGCTAGGACCTTTATAATAATAAATTATTATACTACTAAGACTCTAAAGGATATTACTAGCTATATATACTCTATAATTATATAAAAGAAATTTTAGCTATAGTCTATAATAACTGCTACTACTTTAGTATTAGCTATATAGTTAAAGAGCTAAAAGCAGTAGTTTTTTTAAGTATAAGTAAGTAAATCTATAATTATATTATATACTACCTTATATATAAGGAGAATTATATATTATAAAGTAAAGCTACTAATAAAATATACCCTTTATAGATAAAGCCCACTTCTTTTTATATAATATCCCTAGATTTTATTATTAATATACTAAAGAAACTGTTTATTAATATAGCTTAGTTAGTTAAAGAATTTAACACTTTAAATATTTTATACTTAATAAATTACTTATTTAATAAAAAGACTATTCTTATACTAAGGTATAAAATATATATAGTAGAAATCTAAGCTAAACTATTACTTTAATCGCTATACCTTATAGATTAAGGCCTCCTTAAAGAAATCGTTAATAATTATAATCTTAAATTCCTCTTTAACTTATAAAAAGCACTATTTTATACCTTTAGTATTAAACTCTTTATATTAACTATATATTACCTTTAAACTAATAGTTTAATTAAGAGAAAGAACTAAACTATAATAATAGTAATTTACTTTTATATAATAACTAACCTTAATATATTATAGGTTAATATCTTTTCTATATTATAGCACTACCTAAATAATATAATAGCTATAGCTATTAGTTATTCTTTTAATAAGCTAGTTTTTAAATATAAGCTACTATTAGTTATAAACCTTCTTTATAATATAAAAGATATTAGCTTTAACTTAAAAAACGCTAACTTTATTATTTTTAAATATCTATATTAATAAAAGGCAGAATATACTATTACTATAGCAGCTGCCTTTATTAAAATCTAATATAACTTTAAGTATAACTTAATAAATATTAGTATTAGTAATATAGTATACCTTTAACTTTATTTAAAATATAAGCTTTTAAAGAAACTTAAAAAAAAGTAGTTATTTTAAAGAGCTAAGCCTTTTAAAGTATTAAAGTAAATCTTACTACTTTCTTTTTACTTAGATTTTCTAGCTAAATTCTATATATATTTAATAGTTTTAGTAGCCTATTTATAAAAACTATAGTAAAGAAGTAACCCTTTTTAAAGGTAAGCTACTATACTACCTTTAATAGCCTTTAAAGGTAGCTTTAAAGTAGACTATTAAGAAATTAAGTAAATTAGCAGCTATAAGGCTTATTTTTTCTATAAAAAAGGGCAGGAACCTAAATTTAAATTTCTTATTTAGTAAAAAGAATATATAATAAAGGATAATTAATAGATATTTAAAGAAGATATATAGGTTAACGCTAGCAAGATAATAAAAGAATACCTTTAAAAACACTTAATTAATTAGAAAATAAAACAGTAAAGGAAGGGCATTAAGCCTGCTTTATATTAAAATTAATTAGCTAAACTAAGTAAGTACTTAAAAAAAAGAATTAAAGACCTCTATAAGTTAATAAGCGCTTATAGAATACTATAGCTTTTAAGCTATAGTTCTCTACTTATATACTTTACTTTAGACTTACTTTATTCTTTATAATTTAAAACTAAAAAAACCCTATAACCTTTCTTAATTATCCCTCTTTTTTTAATTAAATCCTACATTTTTATTTATTTAACTCCTTACTTACCTCTCCTTATTTCTAATTATATTTACTAAAATTGCTTTTAAATACTATTAATTATCCTTTAAACCTATTAAAAACAATAGCATTTTTTACTTATAATAGTAAATAATTAAAAAAACCTAATTTAAAAGTAGTAATAAATTTAAAAGAGCTTTATAAAAACCTTTTTAAAATTCTTTATTTATATCCTTAATAACTATTTATTAACTATAACTACTATAAGCTCTTTAGTGCCTCTTTAACTCTCTTTAATACCTTTTTATATAGAAGTAATAAATAAATCCTTAATAATAGATCCTTTATAAGGTTTTATATAACTTAAAGAATATAATAATAACTTCCCCTATATTAATAAGTTAAAAGAATATAATTTTAATATAGAAAGATTTAATATCCTTAGTATAAACTTAATTATTTATAATATAACCTTCTACACTTATTTAACTACCTTTAATATAGCTACTAACCTTTATATACTATTTATTAACTTCTACACACTTAGTAACTCTATAGCTATAACTAATAATAAATATTAAAAGCTATTTAGTAATTTACTTTAAAATAATAATAATTTCTTTAATAAAAAAACACCTAACTTAGGTCTTAATAAAGAAATAACTAACTTAGCTTAACCTTAAAACTCTATAATATAGTAATTTAATAGAATAGTAGTTAAGCACTTTATAAATAAAGCTACCTTTAAATATATTTAAAAATACTATAGCCTTAGCTACTTATATTAACTTAATAAAGCTAATAGCATTAAATATATTATAGTAAATAATAAAATCCTAAAATAAAATGCTTTAAAGGTAAAATACTATAGTAAATATTTATTAATAAATAACAGTAAAGCTACTAGTAATTATAAACTCTTTTTAGTTTTATATATAAAGTGGCGCTTTTAGGGTTAGAGTAATATAAGGAAATAATAGTTTTATAAAGATATTTTATACTCTATAAGTTAGGAATTTACTATATAAAGAGTAATAATTACTAATAATAGGGTTTCTATTATAGAAAATAACAGCTTATATAAGCTATAGCTAACTACCCTTTATATTGCCTTTAGTATTATTAATAAAGAGAGAGTAGCTTTAGAAGCAATATATTTAACGCTAAAGAAAGGTAGTATAACCTATAGATCTTTAAAACTTCCCTTTATTTATAGCATTTAAAATAGCTTTAAAAAGGCAGTTTATACCTACTACTTTAAAGGTAGTATTAAAGGTAAAAACTATAAAATATAAATATTAAACTACTATAAAATCCTAAGTATTTACTTTATTTATAGCTAAAGGTATATTAATAGCACTATTATAGGCTCCTTTACTATAATATAAAGGGCTAACCTTATATAAATCTTTAGTGCTATATTACTTAAATACTTTATAGAGTTTAATAATAAGTTTTAAAACTTAACTTAAAGACTTACTAAAATAAAGGAGAAAGTCTATAAAATAAAGGAGAATAACTACAAAAGGGAAAACGCTGTTATAATAGTGGTATTTACTAGCCTAGCTAATAATTTAACTTTAGAAAACTATAGTAAAGCTATAATATATTTATAAGGAAAAGTAAAGGCTTTCTCTACTTTAATTCTTAACCTTTTTTATATTTATAGCCTTACTTTTAATAAAACCTTTTAGTTTACTTTACTTAAAGACATTATCTTTACTAATATTAATATTAAAAAGCTAGTATTATACTTAGTAATAGCGAAAACTAGTATTATTAGTAATACTAAGGTATAAACCTAACTTTATATAGATATTAATATATTAAGCTTATAGGTTTAAGCTATAAAAACACTATAGCCTATAACTATACCTTTAAAGACTAGTTTTTAATCTATTAATGCTAATAAAGTTAATAATAATAATCTTTTATAAAGAACTTATAAGCGCCTAAAGGTAGATTTTACTGCTAATATAGTAACTATTAAGCTAAAAATTACCTTAATTAAATCTTAAACTAACGTTATAGATTATTACCTTAGCCTTTAAAGCATTTTTAAATATAAAAAGTAGGGAATAGGTATCTTTTATAAAAAACTATAAGTTTTAGAAGTAGCACTATAACGCTTTAATACATCTAAATAATATAGTATATAGGAACTTAAGATTAATAGAGTATAAGGAAATATATTTATTTATAAATAACTACCTTTTTTTAGTAAAGACCTTATTAGCTATAAAGCTATAACACTATAACTAGCTATAGAATGCCCTATAACCTTTATATATAAAGATATATAGTAACTTAGTTATTATAATAATCCCTTACTTTAATTTTATTAAATACCCTATTAAGTTAAGAGACTACTATATTTCTTTTATAAAACTACACTCCCTTATAGCCTTAGTGTACCTATAATAGAAACACTGTATACTGCTTATAAAGCTATATTAAGCTTAGTAAAAGTAAGAATAAACACGTCTATAATAGAAACACTATATATTATCTATAAAGCTACGCTAAGCTTAGTAAAGGTAAGAATAAAGTAAATTACCTCTTTTACTTAACTTATAGCTATATTAACTAGCTGCTTATTATAATTAATATTTCTTTTCCCTTACTTTATTACTATCTCTCTTTTCTTTTTTCTTTTATTCTTTCCTTTACCCTCTCCTTTATTATCTCCTTTTAATTCCCTTTAGCTGCTTTTAACGTTTTTTAGCTTAAATATATACTCCCTTTTATCTTTTTATAAGTCTTATAGACTTTTATAGTAGAAATATAACTTATACACTAAAATAGTAACTAAAGAATAAAATACTACCTATTAAGAGGTAGATTAAAGCTATAACGCTATATAATAATATATTAAGTATATTACCACTATAGTTATTATAGGTAAGGCTACTAAATAAAGTGCCTTAATTTTAAAAATAATTTATAATAATAGGAGAATTTAATATTAAAACCTTATTATTTATAAGCTAGCTTACTTATAAAGGTAGAACTATATACTTTTAAGCAGTATTTATTAAGTTTAGCTACTTAACTAAATCTAGTTTCTATATTAGAAATACTAATAAACTTAGTACTTTATTACCTAAGAGTTCTATTAATATATTATTAAGCTTAGTATAGAAGCCTTAGTTTAGCTTTAAAAGAATATCTTTACTTTTACTAAAAAGATCTTTACTAAGGATAAATAATAGAGTTTAATTATTAATAGCTTTATAAAATATATTAACTACTATATTTTAAAGAAACTTACTAAAGGAAGCAATAATTACTAAATATATCCATACTTCTATAAATACTTTAAAGCTATAAGTATAAAAAGCAGCAGACTAAGATCCCTTTAAATAAAGTAGGGTTTCCTTAAATATAAATGCAATATATTTAAAATAATAATATTTATATAAATCCGCTTCTATTTCCTAAATAATTACCTTATATATAAATATATTTAGTAACTTACCTTTATAGAATTTTAGGACACTATTAATTAAATTATAAATAACACTTCTTTTTATAAATACCTACTGTTCTATACTAATCCTTTACTTACTTACTAGGGATCCCGGACTAAATTATAAATTTATATAATTTATAGTATAAGTAAATAAGCCCTTTAGTCTACTAAAGAGTGAATTAATTATAGCCTTTATATAGTAGGTATTGACACCTTAGAGGTAATTAATACCTATAAAAAGTATATTATCTATATAGCAGCCGTTAAATAGCTATAGAATTACAAGCGACTTTATATAGAAATTATATACTATATATATAGATTACTAGTTATTCCCTTAATTCTAGGCTATTTACTTATAGAAGTTAAGAGAATTTTTAGCGTTAACCTTTATAAGTATAACTATATTAAGTATTTTAATTATTCTTAGAGGATAAGCTTACTAATTATTTACTTATATAGCCTATATTTAATAAACTATAATATTTAAATAGGTTTTAAAGAAGACCTTAAACGCCCTATAATAAACCTTAGTATTAATAAATAGCTCTAAGTAATAGAACTAATAGAACTTAAAGAATAGGATATCCTTAGCTATATAAAATATAATATTTATAATATAAAATACACTATATTTAAAAAAACCTCTACTAGTAAAGATAAAGAAAATAATACCCTTCCTAATGTAGAAGAGGAAGAAGACCTTTTTATATAATAATTGTTTTTTTTATAAAGTACTAACCTACTAACGCCTTTAACTATACTATAATAATTATAGGTATAGTGTAGAAGAGGCAGCGGTTATAACTTTACTTTTATATAATATCTACTTTTATATTTCTACTTATCTTTAAGAAGAGTGTATAAAAGTCTATATAGTATACTATAAGAACGGAGGATATCACTGTTTTCTTTTATAGGTTAATTGCACATTTTACACTTTATACCTTACTTCTTTATTTTATTTAATAAAATTCTTAAAGCGTATATAATGCTATATATTAATTTTCTTTTCTTTAATATTGTTATGGACTGGCCTAGATGGCTACTGCAATCTAGCGTTAATAGAGTTATTATTAACTATAAGGAAAAGGGAAGTCCTCTGTCCCTCTCTTTCTCCTACTAGTTTATATACTTCTAGATCTCTATACACTTGCTTAATAGAGTCCTAGTAGGGCCCTACTAAGAACGGTTTTAATAGGAGCGTAGTAGGGCCCTATAGGTGGTATATATCCCTTATCCTTTCCCGATAAGGCCAATAAGCCCTTCCCGCATTATTATGCATCTAGGATCCGAGCCACCAGCTTGAATCCATCACAAATATATAGAAATAGCTGGTATTTACTATAATATATAGTTTTCTATAATTTTATATTTTTATTTCACTTAATATATAGACTAGTTAGTGTCTACTATAATATATAGTTTTGTAATTTTCTTTTTACCTATAAATAGTTTAAGATAGACTTATCTTTTATATACCTTAAACCTATTATAGAACGGAATTCCTTATATAAAAGGAGGATTTTTATAAATATAAGTAGAAAGATAACTTTATTACTATATATAACTATATACCTATTTATAACTTATATATATTCTCTTTTATAATTTCTCTTACGATTATTTATAACGCATTCTATAAGTTGCAAATGCCTACGCTTTACGTGTTGTATTTAGCGCGCAACAAAAATACCTATTATAGGTATCAAGTGCTAGGGTCAAGGTTCCTTAGTACTTAACTATTATAGCTAGTTTTTCTATAATAAAAAGTAAAGGCTAACTATAGTGTATTAATAGGCATTAAAATATTTATTTATTAAAGCGTTAACTTTATTCCTTAAAATATAGAATATATACATTAAAGTATTCTTAGTTAAAGTCTACTATTAGTTAATAGTTTAAGTAGGTCTCTTAATATTAAAAGGAAGACACTAACCTTTTAGCGTTATTTATAGAAGCCTATTATAAAGGGTTTTCCTTATAGTTAGTTATTACCTTATTATAATAAATACCTAATTCTTTCTAAAGGGGATTGCTAGTTAATAGCAGCTCTATAAATTAAGATTCAAGGTTTTATTAGCTTAATAAGCGGATATTTACTAAAGTGTATTAGTTTTTAACTTAAAATTCCGCTATTATACGCTAGAAATTCTCTATTATATTAGCATTAGTTTATTTAATATAGAGGTTTTATTATTTAAATTCCTCTTTTAAAAAAGAGATTACCTTATTTTAAAAGATTTCTATAGAAGCTAGTTCTAGCTTAATAGATATTAAAGCCTTCTCTTAAGCCTAACTAGTAAAGGCTAATATAAAATTAAAGGAAATTACTTAAGTGTCTATATTTATATACTTTCCTTTAAAGAAAAAGCTATAAGGATTCTTTTTTAGTAAAAGTAAATTAAATCTTAAGGTTTTTAGCAGTCCCCTTTTATTAGCACTATAGTTATTCTTTATTAATATATCTTTTTATTTAATTTAAAAGGTTTCTATAAAAAAAAGGGTGCTTAACTTACTAATAAAGGGGGAGGCTTATAGTAAGTTTAAAGGACTGTTTTTTAGTTTAAAGAGATCTAAAAGTCTAAACTTTTCTGCCTAGTTTATTATTCTTTTTATAGTTTTTAATTCTTTATTAATAAAAGGGCTATTTATAAGATTTTAATAATAAGGTTAATTAATTTAAATAGGCTTAAGCTAAATCTATAGCTTACTATCTATAAATTAGTATCTTATAAGAGTTTTAAGGTTTTTAGTGTTTTTTTAGAAAAGAAAAGGTTTTTTATAATATTAAAACTCTAGGAAATCTTTATAAAATACCTAAAGTTAGTGCACTTATTAAATTTAGTTCTAAGTAATTAAAGAGAGGCTTAGAGTTGCTAGCCTAACTTTTTAAGCTTATTAATCTTCTTTAGTTATTAATATATAAGTAATTAGCTTTTACGTTTATAATTTAGTATATATAAAAGAAATAGCAATTACTACCATTTATTATACACTAAATATAGCATATAAAGCGTAGGTATTTATAACTTATAAAATACATTATAAATAATTATAAGAGGAATTATAAAAGAGAACACATATAAGTTATAAATAGGTGTATAGTTGTATATAGTAATAAAGTTGTCTTTCTACTTATGTTCTTAAGAATCCTCCTTTTATGGAAGGAATTCCGTCCCGTAACAATTGCCCTCTAAAATACTAAGGTAGTGGGCTTAGTATTTTTTTATTTTATTTAGAAATAAAAGCCATTTTTTTAAAAAAAAGTAGAATTTTTAATATAAAAAATAGTTAATTAAAATAAAGTAATTACTACTTAAAATTTATTTCTAATTAAAATATATATTTTAAAATAAAAGGTAGATAATATTAAGTTTATAAAGAGAAAAGTACTATATTTTTAATAGTAATTTACTATATAAATTAACTATAATTAAGCTACCTTTTTTATAAAAAAATATAATTAATTAATTAAAGGTAACTTAATATTTATTTATAATATTTATTATATAATAAATATATTAACTATATATAAGCTAACTATATAATAAAATAGCTTATTTTAAATTTATAGTTAAATAGTTATTATAAAGGTATATAAACTAAAGACCTTAAATAAAATCCTTTTTAATAAAATAATTAATAAAAATTATTTAAAAAAAATTATATTTAATAAAAATTAATAGTAAACTTTATTTATAAATAAGTAGCTTTATTAACTACTTTAAATAGGCTTTTATTTTATATAAATATAAATATATTAAATTAATCCTTTATAAATAATATAAATAAAGTACTATATAATCTTTATTTATTTTAATTACTATATTTTATATTTAATTAAATAGTCTTTAATAAAAATAAGTCCTTTATTTTATATAATATTTTAAATAATAATACTTTTATAAATAAAGAGAAAAACCTATCTTTATATTAATATTTATATTATTAGTTTAAAGTTTAAATTTTTACTTTTTTATTTAATTATTAATATAAATATTAACTTTATTACTTACTTTTTAATTATAAACTTTACTTTAAAACTAATTTTTATTTATTATTTCTTTTCATTTTTCTTTTATTATTATTAGTTTTTAATAATAAGCCTTTACCTTTACTTTTACTTTATTTTTAAAGAAAATAAAGCTTAAAAAGCTTTTTTTACCTATTTAATTTATTAATTATTAGTTTATTTATATATTTAATTTATTTACTTTTATTATTTATTTATTTATTATTTATTGTCTTTATTAATTATTTACCTAATTTATTAAGACTTTTAAAATAAATTTAATTCTTTTATTTTACTATTAATTTCCTTTATTTCCTTTATTTTTTTATTTTTTTTAATTAAATACTTTAAATAACCTTTTTATTATTTTACTTTTCTTTTTTTTTTCTTTATATTTTATAAATTTAATTTAAAATAAGGAGAAAGTATATTAATAATAATAATAAAAGTGTTTTTAAAAGTAAAAGTTTTATATTTAAATATAGCTTTAATTAAAAAGCTTATAATATTTTTAAAAGTATATTTTTATTTTAAAAACAAAATTAAAAAATAATAATTATTAAAGTTTTTATAATATTTTAAATAAATAGTCTAATTATAAATATTATTAACTTTTTAAATATAATTACTATATACTTTATTTTTTACTTTAAAAAGAGAAATATAATTAAAAAAAGAAATATTAATATATTTATTAAAAGCTATAATAATATAAAGGTAAGTATTTATATATAAAAAGTAATAAAAATTATTATTTTGTTATATAAATATATAACGAAAGTAAACTAATATTTTAAATATTTAATTATAGCTATAGAAAAAAAGCCTTTAAAATAAGCTATTTTTATAAAAATTAAAGCTATAATTTTAATACTTTTAAAGATTATTTTTTATATAATTAAATATTTTTAAAGGTATAATTTAAAAAGCTTAGCTTAAAAAATAATAATTATTTAAATATATAATTAAATATTTAAACTAGGTTTTAATTTTTTTCTTTTTTAATATAACTATAAAATATAAAAAAATGCTACCTTTTTTAAATTTAATACTTAAAAGTATAGTAATTTAATAAAACTTAGAAACTATTAGCTTAATTTATATAGCTTAATTAAATAATTACTTATTATATAAATGCCTATATTTACCTTTATTATACCTTCTTTATTATATTATTTTAATATTTTAATTAATAATAAAGACAACTTATAAAGTTTTTTAATACTAATATTAAAATAACATATTTATTTATTTATTTCTGTAATTACTTTAGGGGGTATAGAGCCCTTAGCTAGTACTTTATTTTAATAATCTATATAGAAAAAACCTAAAAGTAAAGGGGAAAACCTATATATAATAGTAAATATAAGTATTAAAAAGGCTTAAATTAAGCCTTAAATAGTGTTTATTATAAAAATTAATATATTATTAGCTAAGCTTTAATTATAGTTATTAAAAGAAGTTTAATAAAAGGTATAAGTAATATATATAAAAAGGTATATAAAAATATATTAAATTTAAAGAAAAGAGGTAAAAGCTTTATAAGCTTAAGCTAAGCTTTATTTAAAGCTAAGCTAAGTTATTAAAAAAGGTATAGTATATTAATAATATCCTATAAAATATAAAGTAATATAAAAGGTTATAAAAGGTTATAAAGGGTTTTAAATTATAATATAGCTATATTATTAATTTAAAGATATATTAATTATTAAATTAAGTAATTATTATATATTAAATTATTAAAAGCTATTAATTTAATAGCTTTTAAATATAGGCTTACATTAAACCTTAATAGTAAATAGTTTAAATAAAGTATAATAATAAAATAGTAATTTATAATTTCTTAATTAAGTTTAATATATTAATAAATAATTTAATAAGTAATTCAAAGGGCTATCTTTTTTTATAAATAAAGAAAACCTTTTTAAACTTTTTTTTTTTTTATATATTTAGTTAAAAATTATAAATATCTCTTTCTCTTTTAAAATTTAATATAAAGCTATTTTAATCTCTATATTAAAGTTAGTTTAAACCTTTAATATTATATTAATTCTAAATAATAAAGAAAATAGTTAATTAATTAAAAGTTAAAAGCCTTTTAATAAGTATTTAATTTCTTTTTATACTAAATTAAGCTTTAACTTTAATTTATATAAAGTATAAAGTAAGTATTTTTATACTCTCTTTACTTTATTAAAATAGAAATTTTTAATATTTATTACTATAATTAGTTTAATAAATACTTAATATAAATTTATAATAAAGCTACTATAGTTAATTTAAATTTTGAGTATTAGTTTAAACTATTTTAAATATATATATTTTAATAAGTTATATTTAATAAGTTTAAAATTTAATATAAAATTAAGTTAAATACTTATTAAAGTAAGCTTTATTTAATATAGTAGTAGTTTATAATACTATTATTAGAAATAAGGGGTTTACAGAGGCTTTTGCCCTCTGGAATACTAAGGTAGTGAGGCTTAGTAAGCCAGCGGTTAGAAGGTCTCTGCAGCGCTATAGCGGCTTCTATAGGCCTTATTCTTACGTTAGAAGCTTAATACACGCTTTTTAGTATATAAAATACGCTAAATTCTAGCTTATAGAATGTAAGTGAATTTTCTTAGATTTTATCTAATTTATTTAACGTTATAGGTAGCAAGTTTAATTAATAGTTTATATAGTTACAGGCAGCTATAAGGAGATAAGTATTCTTCCTTATATACTTATTAAGCCTATTAGTAAATCTATATAGCTAGTAGGGGCTTATAAGCTACTTTTTATTTTCTATAAAATTTATTTATATAGAAAAACAAAAAAATTAAACTTATAGCTATATAACTAACCTACTAATATATACACTAAAAATTTACTTAGTAAATATCTCTATTTAAAAAAATCCTAAAAATCTATTAGGAAATTTATATAGAAAAATTTTTATATAGAAAAATTCCCTTTACTTTAATAATAACAAAACTCCTTACATTTCCTTTTTATAACCTTTAGTCCTTATATAATTTAATTTTAAAGACCTTTTATTTCCTCCTTTAAAGTAGCCTATAGGTTATATAACTTAGGGCCTTATAGCCGCTAAGTAGCGTAGCCTAAATCTTTAATTAGAATTTAGCTAATGTACTTTATTACTATAAAAATTAATTACTAAGGCTAATAATTTATTAGCTTTTTAATTAAGCGTGCGCTAGCTATTAAAGTGTGTAATTAAGGGTGAAAAGGCTAGAAAAGTGGGGCGCTTATAGCTGTAAGCTCTTAGCTAAAACGTCTATTTTTACGCTTGCTACACGTGTATGTACGCGTGTGTTACACGCACCGCCGCTAGCTTTTAACCTAAAGACCCTCTATAAAGGTCTCTATAGGGGTTAGGGTTAGGGTCGTTATAAGGCCTATTAAAAGTCCTTATAGTAGATAAAGTCTCTTAAAAATAGCTGTTATTTTTAATACCCTCTTTAAAGAGGTATTTTAAGAGCTAAATAAAAAGAGAAATACTAAATTTAAAAATAAAATCTATATAAATCTAAATAAAATCATTTAAGAAAAGGGATAACTAATTTAAAAAGTTAAAAAGCGGGGCTTCTAGTAAAAGTTGAAAAAGGCTATAGTTAAATATAGCTAATTAAATAAAATTCATTATTAAAGTTAAAGGTTAATTTTAGTAATTATTTTAGTAATTGTTTTATATTTTTTAAGTGTTTTTATAAGGGTTTTAATGCCTTTAGCTAGGCGTTGAGATTTATAGCGATTACTATAGGGATTAGAGCCCTATAAGCTCTAAGAAAATAGTGTATAGAGGCATAGCTAAGGGCTTTATTAGGCTATTAGCTAGCATTTTCTTAGTATTTAAATAAGCTATTTTAGCTAGCCTAGCTAAGACTTATTATTAATTATAATAAAATTTTAATAAGGTATACTTAGTATAGCTGTGAAGTGCTAGATTATAGGCGGTCTTTATAGCGCTTTAGTTATTGTAAAAAATCTAAATAGAGGGCTTTATAGGGGCCTTTAGCTCCTTAAAAATGCCCTTTAGCTACTAAAGCTCTCTAAAGGTCTTGTAAATTGCATTTAATTTAGCTTTTATAGTGGATAAAGCTATTGTACTAGCCTTTTTGCTCTTTTAACTTATAGAGCCGCTAGCTAGCTTAAATAGATATATATAGGTGGATTTAGAAGAGCTTCTATCTCTAGTAAAATCGCTATTATAGAACCTAACTAAGCTATAGCTAATAGCGTTGTTTTTGCTCAAATTTTTAAGGGGACCCTTATAAATTATAGTAAGGTTCTAAGGACTAGAGAGGTACTTTAGTAGGCTTTTTATAGCATTTAAATGTTTTAAATAAGGACTAGCTAGGGCTGTAGAAAGCCACTATAGTGTAAAAGCAATATTAGGCTTAGTAAGAAGTATTAAATATATAATAGTCCCTATTATGCTTTAATATTCTTTAATTTCTTAGCTTTTTAAGGGCTTAGTAAGCTGTGTTTTTAAGACCCTTAGCTGCATTAGAATTCTAACTGCCTTGCAATTTTCTAGCTTAAAGCGTACTAAGGCCTCTTAAATGTATTGTTTTTAGTGGACTTTTAAGACCTTATTTTTTTTATTACGCTGTATTTACACGTTTAGAAAGAATTTAGCAGGGCCCTTATCTTCTATAGAGTAGGCCTTATATAAGGCCTTTTTAAGCTGTTAAATATATTATAAATTTAGCCCTATAAGGAGGTAATTATTAATGTAAGTAATAATAAACGTTTTAGTTGCTAGATTATAGAATATAGTAGGGTTAGATATAAAAGGGCTAAAACTAAGGCTTTTAAGCACTTTAGTTAGCGTTTACTGCTACTCTTTAAAGCTTTGCTTTAAGCTATAAAGGGTCTTTTTAAGTATAATTATTTGCCTTTTAGAAGCCCTATAGCTATAGCTTTTAGCTAATTTAGCTAAGTGTGGATTTTGCTCGATATATTCCGTAAAACCCTTTAGAATTATTATATAAATAAGCTTTTTAAGGTGGCTATTTAAAAAGGCATTAATAAAGTCCACTTACTCTATTTCCTAGTCGTTCTAAGCTGCTAGGGCTAGTAAGATTTGCTAGCTAAAGGGAATATTAGTAGTAGTAAAGGTATCTATATAATCTAACCCTTCTATTTATATAAATCCTTTAATAATAAGCTATACTTTATATTTAAGAGGATTATTTTCTTTATCTCTCTTTATT
>SRPY01000180.1:0-49617 GCA_018360145.1 Claviceps africana
AAAGCTAAAAAAAGAAAAAAAAAAGAAAGACAAAAAAAAAAAAAAAAAAAAAAAAAAAAAAAAAAAAAAAAAAAAAAAAAAAAAAAAGAAATAAGAAATAAAAAGCTAAAGTAAAGGCTAAAAAAAGGTTTATAATAAAGAAAAGATATAGAAGTAAAGGTAGCTATATAGGTAGTAAACTATATTTATTTTTTAGGTTTTAGTTTTTTTATTTTTATTTTTATTTTGTTTTATTTTGTTTTATTTTTATTTGCTTTATTTTTTATTTTTATTTTTTTTATTTTTTTTTTAAATATAATAAAATAGCTTAGCGCTCTCCCGGAGCTTCAGATAGGCAACCGCGCTAATTGTTCTACAAAGGCGGCCCTCGCCGTCCTAACAGAAGCTGTGCGCACAGCGTGGCACTACAGCGGCACTATGTCGCTCCTTTAGCTTAATATTTTAGCTGCCTTTAATATAATATATTATATAAGACTTACCTATATAATAGTCTCCGCTAGTCTCTCTATATAAATAGCGCGCTAAACTTAAGCCTTTACTATATTATATAAAGCCTACCTTATATTTAATAGCTAAATAGTAGCCCTTTATATAGTACCTATAGAGGTCCTTTAAGGGTCCCTTATATCCCTAATTCTCTTCCTCCTTTATATTACCTTACTTTATATTAAACTTATAATAGTTAATTTTATATTAATACTTAGCTTTTCTAATAATACTAATATTTTAATATATAGCTATATAATAAAGAAGACCTAAGCTTAACTTAAGACTACTTAAGTAGTTTATTAAAAATAGTTCTATAAATTAAGCTTAAAGTTTTATTTATAAAAAAGTAAATTTATTTACTTTAGTAAAAAGAGATAGCTAATAATAATATTAATTTAACTTAAAATTATAATAGTTTAATTAATATAGTTAGCTTATTTCTTTAGTATTTAAATTTATTATAAACTTTAATAAAAAGCTTATTAACTTAAGCTTACTATAAAATTAATATAGTAATAACTTACTTTTACTACACTCTTTATATTTATTTAAAGGTATTTATTATATAAATTTAAACTCCTTTATATTTAAATTATTTAAAGCTTTATTAATTATAGTATAGGCTTATATTATACTTTAATTAAATATAGGGGTATAGTTAAAAATATTACTAAAGCCTTTACTATAAAGTAAACTTAATACCTTTATATTATTATTAATATCTATAAAGCTATACTATAGTCTTTAATTAAAACTAAAGTAATAATCCCCCCTTTAAACCTATATTTTAATTATTAAGCTTAATAATTCTATAATAAAATTAAAGTAAATAAAATAGCTAATAAAATTTAAATAACTTATACTTTAATAGTAACTTACCTTTAATATAGTATTTAATATAAAAAATAACTTTATACTAATTATATATTACTTTTAACTTAGCCTTTATTAAACCTTACTATATTCTTTATATTTAAAACGCTAAAATTAAATTAAAAAAAGTAATAGCTTTAAAAATAAGCTTCAATAGTTTATTAATACTTAAATTAACACTTTATTATAGCTAAATAAAACTTAAACTTTTATTTAAAAAAAAAAGTACTTTAACTTTATTATTATTTTATTAAGTTTAAATTATTAACTTTAATTTAGCTTTATATTAAAAAAATTAGCTTTAACTTTTTTCTTTACTTTTATTATATTTTTAGTGTAAATTTATTAATATATTACTATTAAAGTAATTATAAAGATATTTACTACTTTATTTTTTAATACTTTAAATATAATTACCTTTACCTTTTAAAGTTTAAAGTAAGTTTAATTTAAAATTTAAGGGAAATTTATATTACCTTTAATTAGCTTAGCTTTATATAATACTTAATAAAGTAGCTCTTTAAAACTAATTACTTTTTATACTTTTAATATACTTTTACTTTATAAAAGAATTAGTAGTAAATAATAGTACTTTTTAGTCCTTAATATAGGCTTAATATAGGCCTTTTTACTACTTTACCTTTATTACTTTAAACTATTAATATATTACACTTTAGTATTTATATTAATATTAATATATAATTAAATTAAGCCTTAAATTATTCTATTTTCTTTATAAAAAAAAAATAGAAGAAAAGGAAAAAAAATAAATAAAAATAATAAAAAAAAAAAAAGAGAAATAAAAATAAAAAGAAAGAATAAAAAAAAACAAAAAAACCTAAACTTATTAGCTATAAAGCTAGCTAGAAGGCTGCCTATATATCTTTATATCTCTTTTATTATAGCCCTTTCTTTAAATCTCTTCTCTCTTTACTTTATTATTACTATTATTATTCTCTTTTTTTTTATTTTTAAACCTCTTTACTACTACTTTAAAGCTAATATAAGCTTTACTTACTTTTATTAAAGATTGTTTTATTAAGTTATTTTATTACTTTAATAAATAAGTAATTTAATTTATATAAACTAATATTTTATACTTAAAAATACTATTATAGCTAGTAGTTATAATAAAGGCCTAACTTAAACTCTATATTAAAGCTAATTTAGTATTAATAAAGTACTTAGCTATTTATTAAATAACTTTATATAAATTATACTATATAATATTAATTATTAATATACTTTTACTAAAGGATTAAGTTAAATTTATATTAAACGCTATAAACTTACTTAAGTTATATTAAGCCTAAAAGTCTATAACTTTTTATACTATATTATAAACTACTATTATATTAAATAAAGCCTACCTTAATTAATATTTAACTTAGCTTTACTTTAAACCTTAAATTTATTAAATATAACTTATTAAGCTATATATATTTAAAATAGTTTAAGCTAATACTTAAAATCTAAGTTAGCTATAATAGCCCTACTATAAATCTATATTAAATACTTACTAAATTAATTATAGTAATAAACATTAAAATCTTTTATTTTAATAATATAAAGAAAATATAAAAATGCCTACTTTACACTTTATATAAGTTAAAGTTAAAGCTTAAATAAGTATAAAGAGGGACTAAATATTTATTAAAAGGCCTTTAACTTTTAATTTATTAACTATTTTCTTTACTATTTAAAATTAATATAACACTAAAGGTTTAAACTAGCTTTAATATAAAGATTAAAATAGCTTTATATTAAATTTTAAAAGAAAAAGGGATATTTATAATTTTTTAATTAAGTGTAAAGAGAAAAAGAGAGAAAAAGAGAAAAAACCTTTAAAGGAATCCCCTTTATTTATAAAAAAAAGTAATACTTTAAATTACTTACTAAATTATTTATTAATATACTAAACCTATTTAAATAATAAATAATTACTATTTTACTACTACACTATACCTATACTATTTATTATTAAGGCTTAACTTAATTTTATATTTAGCACTTACTAAATTAGTAACTTTTAATAATTTAATATATAATAATTACTTAATTTAATAATTAATATACCTTTAAATTAATAGCATAGCTATATTATAACCTATTACCTTTTATAACTTTCTATACCCTTCTATATTGCTTTATATTCTATAATATATAGCTAGTATACTATACCTCTTTTAGTAACTTAGCTTAGCTTTAAATAAAGCTTAATATAGAACTATAAAGTCCTTACTCCCCCTTTTTAAATTTAATATATTTTTATATACCTTTCTATATACACTATTTACACCCTTTATTAAACTTTTTTTAATAATTATAGTTAAAGCTTAATTAATAGTATATTAATTTTTATAATAGACATTACTTAAGGCTTAATTTAAGCCCTTTTAGCACCTATACTTACTACTATATATAGGTTTTCCCCTTTATTCTAGGGTTTTTTCTATATAGGTCACTAAGATAAGGTACTAGCTAAGGGCTCTATGCCCCCTAAAGTAAATAAATAAATAAATAAATAAAATAGCTTAAAGCTTAATATAGCTAAAGGAAAGATATAGAAGTAAAGGTAGCTATATAGTTAGTAAACTATATTTATTTTTTAGGTTTTAGTTTTTTTATTTTTATTTTTATTTATTTTTATTTTTATTTTTTTATTTTTTTTACTTTATTTTTTATTTTTATTTTTTTTATTTTTTTATTAAATATAATAAAATAGCTTAAAGCTTAATATAGCTATAGTTTACTATTAATATAAAGGCTAAACTATAACTATATAGTAATAAAGGTTATAAATAATAAAGAGATTAAAGAGTTTATATTAAAGTTAAGTTAAAAGTTAAAAGGCTTTATAGTTAGCTTTTAAATCTTTTAAAGTAAAAGTATAAAATAATAATATAAAAGTTAATTGATTTTTAAAAGCTATTTTATTAAGTATTATATAGTATTAAAATAGTTAAGTATAATTTAAATTTCTTTTAAGTTTTAAATTAACTTTATTTTAAATTTTAAAAAGTAAAGGTAATTATATTTAAAGTATTAAAAAATAAAGTAATAAATATCTTTATAAATTCTTTATTAATAATAAATTAATAATTTTACTTTAAAAATATAGTAAAAGTATAAAAAAACATTAAAGCTAATCTTTTTTATATAAAGTTAAATTAAAGCTAATAATTTAAATTTATTTAAATTTAATAAATTAATAATAAAGTTAAAGTATTTTCTTTTTAAAATAAAAGTTAAAATTTTATTTAATAATAGTAAGGTTTCAATATAAATATTAATAAAAAATAAGCTCTTAATTTTAATATTATTAGTTTTTTTAATTACATTTTAGTATTTTAAAGGTAAAAAATAGAATATAATATAGTATTAATTAAATTAAAAGTAATATATATATATTTTAAGTTTAGTGTTATTATTTATTTTAAGTATTATATTAAAATTAAATTATTATAAAGGTATAAACTATTTAAATTTTATTAATTATTTTATTTAATTTAATTTTATTAAAAAAGTATTAAGTATAGTAATTAAAAAATAAATTTAAAAAAGGGATAGCTACTTTAGTTTTAAAAAAATATTATAATATAGTGTTATAAACTTTAATAATAATATAAAGGTATTAAGTTTATTTAATAATAAAGGCTTTTATAATATCTTTAATAACTCCTTTATATTTAATTAAAATATAATATAAGCTTATATTATATATAATAAAGCTTTAAATAATGGAAGTATAAAAAAGCTATAATTTATATAATAAATAGCCTTAAATAAATATAAAAAGTATAGTAAAAGTAAGTTATTATGTTATTAGTTTTATAGTAAATTTTAATTAATAAGCTTTTTATTAAATTTTATAGTAAATAAAAATACTAAGGAAGTAATTAAATTATATTAATTAAATTATAGTAGTTTTAAGTCAAATTAATATTGTTAACTTTTTTTTAATAAAGTAAATTAGCTTACTTTTTTATAAATAAAATTTTAAGTTAAATTTATAAAGTTAATTTTAATAAACCTTTTATATAGCTTTAAGCTAAGCTTATATTTTTTTATTATATAGCTATATATTAAAATATTAATATTATTAAAAAAGTTTAATATAAATCTAAAGTTAACTATTATTAATTTAATATAAAATAAAGTAATATAAAAAAAACAGAATTGAAAATATAAAGAACCTATAAAAGACTTTTATTAAAACTATATAAAATACTATTTAGCTATTAAAGGTAAAGTAAGCTTTATATAATATAGTAAAGATATAAATTTAATATATTATATATAAACAAAAATTAATAAATAATATAACATAAATAAATTAAATATAGTAAACTATATTAAAGGTTATTAAAATATTAAGTTGAAAAAGTAATATAGTTTTACTATAATATTAAATTATATAAATAGCCTTTATTTAAACAATTAAGGCTATTTTTATAAAGTAATTAATATAATTACTTATTTATAGCTTTGAAAAGGTATTACTCTTTTTAGCTATATAAGTAATTTATATTATTATTATAGCTTTTAAAACCTTTTTTATAATATTAAAAAAGGAGATTAATTACTATATTTATATATATATATATATTTGTTTTAGGTATTTTACTTAATTTATAAAGAATAATAACTTTAGCCCTTTAAAATAAAGCTAAATAATATTTGATATAGTAATATATATTAAATAAAATAAAGAGTATATTAATAAATAGTTTATTATAAACTTTAAAGAATTTTATTAAAAGCTTATTAAATTTAAATACTTTTTAATTAGCTAATTCTTTAATAATATTATAAATTTTTAATAAAGTAAAGTAATCTTTCTTTAAAAATATAGTAATATTAAATTAAAAGCTAAGGTTAGCTAAAATATTATTTATATAAGTAAAAAAAGTAAAAAATAATTAATTAAAAAAGGCTTTTACTTTATTATAATAATGTTACAATTGTAGAAGGCTTATTTATAGAGTGAAGACTAAGACATAGAGACTAAGTAATAAAGTTACTTAAAGGTAGTTATAAAGTAGTAAAAGTTATATTCTCTAGCCTATATTATACATATATACTTTAACCCCTTTTATCCCTTACTTTTAGTATATAATTAAGTTATACTTAAGGCTTATTATATCTTTATATCCTTTTTTTATAAGCTTTTTATTATAGTTTTTTTTATATAGTATTTATTTATAATAAAGTACCCTATTTTATTTATAATTACCTTTAATTATAATAGTTATACCTTTACTATACTCTTTTATATAGTTAGCTATATATACTTAATATAACCCTCTTTTTAAGGTTTTTTTTTCTTTTTTTATATATATATATACTATAATATAATTTTTATTTTCTTTATATATATATAATTATTTTTATTCGCTTTAATAGTTATTTAATAGGTATAAATTAAGTACTAGCTTATTATTAGGTTTTTATAATTAATACTATATTTTTTCATTAAAGGTTTACTATTATCAGCATTTAATTAGTCATAATACACTTAAATTACTACTATTAAACTTATAGCTATAAAATTTAAGCTTTTAACCCCTTTTTTAACTACTTTTTTTTTATCTTTTATTATTTATTATAAGTTTATCTTTCTTTAAAAATAGTAGCTTTATTACTATTACCTTTATATATTTTATTTATTATATTAACTCTTTTTTATATAGCTTATTATTATTTTATTTATTATTATTACTTACTTTTACTATGTTTTATTTTTTTTTAATCCTTTATTTTATATATTAATTCTTTTATTTCTTTATATTTTTATAACTATTTCTTTATTAATTTTTAAAATATTAAAAGGTTCTTTAACCTTTAAATATAAAGCTTATACCTTTAATATTTATAATAGTTTTTCTATAAAACCCTAACCTTTTATTATTATTATAGCTAAGTAAGTATTTTATTAATTTTTATTTTATAAGTTACAATTAATATATTATTAATAAATTCTTAAATAATTACTACTATTATAGCTTTCAAGTAATTAATTAAAAGCTAATATTACTTAAAGAAATAATAATAAAGTATAATATAATATAGCCTTTATATATTTAAAAGGAAGTAGCTATATTTATTTTTTATATTTACTTTTATAAATTCTTTATTACTATCTTTTTATTAAGTTAAAGCTAACTTTTATTTTAAATAAAAAAAGGTTTAAAAAGTATAGCCTTTATTATATTAACTATAAACTTTATAAAGAAGTAAGTTTTATTTTATATTTTTTTTTAATTTACTTTATTATTACTATTAATTTTTTATTAATTAATTTAAAAGTAATAAAGAATTTATTACTATATTTTTAGTTTAATAATAAAAAAATCTATTAATTAAAAATATTATAAAGTTTTAGTAAAATTACTTTACTTCTTTATAACTTAATTTTTATTAATTTTTTTTAAAGCTTTATATATATTATTTTATTATTAAAGAACTAAATAACTATTTTTAAAATTAAAAATATATTTAATTAATCTTTATATACTTATATTTAGTTTAAATTAAAGGTAAAGTAATATTACTATAATAATATAAAAATTATATAGCTTTATAATATTAATATACTTTTTATAAATATTAATATTTTAAATCATTTAAAATATTTTTATAAGTTTAATACCTTAATTTATATTTATATTTTTATATTATTTATTCTTCAATTAATTTACTTTTAATTTATAAAATAAGCCTTTAATTATTTTATTTAAAATATAACTTTTATTATTAATTTTAATATTTTAAACTTTATAAAGCCTTATTACTTCTTTATTATATTAAAAAAGCTTATAAATAATATAAAGTATTAAAATAATTTAAAAATAATAAAGAGTATTAATAATAAATAAAATTATATATTTAGTTTTATTATTTTTCTTTTTCTCTTTTTTTATTATTATTTATATAAATAAGTTATTATACCTTTAATATAATACCTTTATAGTAGCTTACTTACTTTTTATTATTATTATTTTTATTATTATTATTATTTTGTTTTATTTTTTATTCTAGATATATTAATATACTTTACTTAAAATTAATTTAATTTATTTTTTATATTAAAAAGTATATATATACTATATTATATATTCTTTAAAATCTCTTTTATAGTTTTATATTATTTCTTTTAAATTAAAGTTTTATTAAAAAATTTATAAATTCTTTAATTTATTATAGTTTTTTTATTTAATAGAATATTTATATTAATAGCCTTTATATTTATATATTACTATTTATTTAACCTTATATAATTCTTTTACTTCATTAGTAAATAATAATAATATAATTATTATTACTTTAATTAAATTACCTTAAAAAAGCTTTAAATTAATAATATTAAAAATATTATAAAGTTTTATTATTTAAAGTAGCTTTAATTTATATATTAAGCTATAAATATTTACCTTTTTTATAATTTAAAAAAAGTTTAAGTACTTTATAACAAGTTTTTTATTAAGTTTTTAAAGGTTAATATTTTTTATTAATAAAATTATTTAATTATTAATTTTAAAAGCTATTAATTTTCTTTTTTAATTATAGTATTTTATATATTTTACTTATATATTATTAAGTAATAGCTTAATTATTATATACTTTTTCTATAATTTTATTACTTACTATTTAACTTATTAATTTACTATATTTAAAGGTTTAACTATTTATTTAAATTCTTTTAATTGATATCTTTATAGTAACTTTATTCAAAAGTAGTTATAAATTAGGTACTTATTTATATTATATATAAATTATATTATTAATAAGTAGGTTAGCTAGTTTATTTATTTTATATAATTAAAAGCTTTTAAGTAATATTTTAAAATTTAGTTTAGCCTTTTTATTTATTTATTTATTTATAGGTAAAATATAGTATTAAATAGTTACTTTAGTATAAATAAGTAATAAAAAGTATATTCAAACTTATTAATAAAAACTATTTCTTTATTATTAATAATACCCTTTTTAGCTTTATAGTTTTTAAAAATATACTTAATTGTGATAGATCTAAGCTGCTAGCTTAGATGTATAGTGGTAACGGTAAGGGAAGCGTTATAGAGCTATAATAAAACTGTTATAGTTCTATAAGGATAACCTAATAAAACTATTATAATTCTGTAAAGAAGACTTAATAAAGCTAGATAAAACTCTAAGTGTTTACTTAAGTAAATATTTATATAAATTAAAATAGTTTCTCTTTACTCTTTACTCTCTTTTAAAGAAGGGTAAGATTAATATAAACTTTATTAATATTAAAAAGTAATATACCTTTAAGCTAGTTTATAATATATATTAATCTTTACTTTTCTTAATTTAGTTATTATAAATTAATAATAGAATTAATTAAGAATAAAATAGAAATACTTTAAAGGACTATAGATTTCCTTTATAATACTATAGAAGCTATATTAACTTTAAAAGCTAGTAATATAGTAAGTAGTATAGTTAGAATTACTATAAAGAGTAATATTAATAACCTTTTAATTCTTTACTTTAGCGGTAATAAAGACTACCTTTAAATTAATTATAAAGAAACTAAAATATAAACCTCTCTTTATAAAAGAACCCTTTAATAGAAACTAGAATTTATTTAAAGTATATAAGCGTTTTATAGCTTATAAACTTAATATAAATTAAGACTTTATTAGTACTAACTATAATTAATAGTTTTATATTTATTAATACCTTTTATTTAAAGTTTAAAATAAAGTCTTAGCTTTCTTTAAAGTTAATATAGATTTTACCTATAATTTAGCTTATTTTCTTAACTACTTTAGCTTTATATTTTTAGATCTTTATTAGTAAAAGTATATAGTTATAAAATGAAATTAGCTATATTAATATTTAAAAGAATAGTTTTTAGACTTTTATATTTAATTTAAATAAAAGTTAGCTTTAGCTAAGGGATTAAAATAGGTAAATATAGTAAAGCTTATTAAGCTTTACTTAGCGCTTAATAAATATATATATAACTATTATATTAGTTATAACGTTTTCTATACTAGCTATATTAATATAGTAGTACACTATTAAAGTATTACCTTTAATATTAACTTCTATTAATTTAAGGAGAACTTCTATATTATTTACTAAATAAAATTATTTTAAAATTATAATAGTAATATTAAAATAATAGATATTAATACTATAGGTTTTTAGTTTACCTTTATAAAGCTTAAAGGTAAAGGTTAGTAAGGCTTTAGCTTTAAAAAATTAATAGCTTAAGCTATATAGGTTTTTATAGCTAAGATATAATGCTATTATAAAGTAGGTTAATGCCTTTAATATAGCTTAGCCTTCTATATAGTAGCTAAATACTTCTTTCTTTAAGTAAAGTGCCTATAAAAGGAATTTAAAGTTTACTTTATTATAATAGTAAAGGAGAACTTTACTAAAGCTTTAAATATATTAAGCTTAAAAAATAACTTCTCCTTTAAGTAAGCTTTATTAAAAGGAATAGATATATTTAAAACTACTTTATATTTATTATAAATAGTAATGCTTTAAGTTATTAAGAGATTAAATTAAATATAAAAATAAAACCCTTCCTTTTTCCCTTTCTTTATAATAACTTATTATTTATTTTAATATAAATAAATAGTAGTTATAATAGTTTTATAGCTATAAGTAAAAAAATAGTGTAATAAGTTAGCTTTATATAAATAGCCTTACCTTAACTATACACTATAATTATAATAATTAAAGCTATTAATATATTACCTTTTAAGAAATAAACTATTTATTAAATATATTACTTTATTTAGTTTTAAGTAAATATAAATAGCTAAACATTTTTAGTAATAGCTTATATTATTTTAGGCTTAACTTAAGACTATATTTTAGGCACTTTATAGCTTATTTAAAATAATATTAAACTCTACATAGCTTAAAACTAACTAGTAATTTAGAGTAAAAATAGTTTAATAATTAAACCTTTTTCTATAAAATATATAAATAAACCTACTATTACTATTTTAAAATTAATTTATATAGCTATAGTGTAATAGGCTATTAAGACTTATAAAAATATATAATTTTTAGCTATAAGCTTAAAGGAGATTAATTTTATTCTCTCTTTCTTTATAGTAACTTCCTTTAAACTAAACTTAATATTAATTCTTTTATTAAAATTCTATAACTTTATAGATTTATTTTAAAAAAATAAGGCTAGCGCCTTTCCTTTATATTAAAAATATATAGATTATTATATATACCTTAAGCTAAGCTTAAATAGTATACCTTTAAAACTTTTATAGGCCTCTTTATATAATATACTTTAGAACTAATTATTAAAAATCTATAAATAAGTTATTAACTTTATAAATAAAGGTTAAATATATACTTTATTCTCTTTAGTTATAATATTAATACTTTTAATTTAAAAGACTAAAGGTAGCTAATAGTTTTATATAAATTACTATATATTTAATAAAGTAATAAACTAAAATTATTACCCCGTTCCCTTAATAAAAGAAATACTTTACTTATTTTTTAAAGCTTATTAATTTATAAAATTAAATATTTAAGCTACTTTTTACTTCTTTTAAGTTATAAAAAGCTATAAGTATTTTATAGTATTTTAAACTTAGTTTAAACTTTTTAAATAATTAATTTACTTATTTAGTTTTATAGAGGCCTTAGCTATATTTTAATAATATATTAATAAAGCTTTAAAGAATACCTTAAAGGCGTATATTATAGTATATTTAAATAATATCTTAATTTATATTAATAGCTTTTAAAAAGATTATATATAATATATATAAAAGGTCCTCTATTATCTTTAAAAGGTAAGCCTTAACTTTAATATTACTAAGTATAGTTTTAAAGTTATTAAAGTAAAATACCTAAAGTTTATTATAAAGGTAAAATAGATAGTACGCCTTAACTTAAAGAAAATTATAGCTATTTAGCAATAAAAGGCTTTAATATAAATTAAAGAAGTATAAAGCTTTTTAAAATTTATAAACTTTTATTAAAACTTTATTACTAATTTCTTAGGCTTAATAAAGCCTTTTTTTTAACTTATATAAAAAGGTATACTATTTATTTAATTTAATAAATATAATATATTATTTTAAAAGCTTAAAGATATATTTATTTCCTCTTTAATACTTATTTAATAAAACTTTAAAAGGGATATAGTAGTTAAAGTAAATGCCTTTAAAGAGGCCTTTAAAGGATATCTTTTTTAATATAATAAAGAGGGTATACTCTATTTAGTAGTATACTACTTAGCCTAGCTTTTTAAAGCTAAATAAACTATACTATTTATAATAAAGAGCTGCAAAGTATTATCTCTTACTTTAAACTTAATTTATAGAGCTTTAAAGTATCTTTTATCTCTTTATAGTTCTTATAAATTATAAGAACTTAAAATACTTTACAGTACCTTATATAATATTTAAATACTAAGTAAAATAAGCAAACTTATTATCCCTTTTTAATTATAAGCTTTAATATAAACCTAACGCTTAGGCCTCTTAATTTAATGCCCTTTTATATTATAAATAAAATAAGTTTAAATTACCTTTAAAACACTATTCCTTTATAGCCTTAATATATATTAATAACCTCTTAGCTTATAGCAATATTAACACTAAGTAAAGTTTAGCTAAGGCCTTAAAGGTATATTTCTCTTATATAGGCCTACCTTTAGGTTTATTAATCTTTTTAAACGCTTATTAATATAACCTATAAAACTAAATAATTACTATAAACTCTTTTTATTTAGCTAAATAATATATAGTTTAATAAAGGGAATAGTAATTCCTTAATATAGTAAGGACTTAAACTTAAATTATAAATTACTAAATTAATGCCTATAATGCCTTATAATTTTAAGGCTAGCTTTAAGTACTTATTTATAAGCTACTTATTATATCCTTTATTTAATATATATATAGTTCTTTACTACTTAGCTACTTAGGTAGAAATACTATATTTTAAGCACTTATTTAGAATTATTATTAGAAATATCTCTTTTAAAATATAGCTTAGTTTATTTAAAACTACTACTACTATATTAATTATTAAAGTTACTAGCTTTATTAAGGCCTCTTTAAATTAATTTTAGCGCTAAACTGTTATTAGTTCTAAATATTAATAGATTTTATAATAGACCTTTTAGCTATAAATAAAATAGTGTTATAATACTTAATAGTTATTATAAACTAATTATTTAAGTTTATTTAGCTAAAAGCAATAACTACTATAGCTATTAAAGTATATATAAAATAATTCTATTTATATTAGTAGTGTTTTTATAGGTTCCTTAAGTAAATTATTTTAAACTAAAGCTTAGACTAAGTAGGCTAGTTTTAATTAACCCTTTACTTCTTAATAAATATAAAATAGCTTTTATTTACTGCCTATTACCTTTAAATAAATAGAGATATAAAATAAGCTAATTAAGAGGTTTAAGTAGTTTTATAAGTTATAGTTAGGTTTTTTTAGTTTAATTAAGCTAACTACCTTTTAATATATTAATTAGCTTTAAATAACTAAACCTTATTAATTACTAAAGTAAACGCTAATATAGCTATATATAGATTTAATATACTACTTATTAACTATATCTTAAATATATACTTAAGTTTAACCTTTATTAAAGGCTATACTATATATTTTCTAAAATACCTTTAAAAGAGTATTATATTAGCTTAAGTAATAATTAATTTTACTTAATAGTAGTAGTAAAACTTAATTAACTACTTTTAATACTTAGCTAAGTATTTTATAATAAAGAATATAGTTTTGCTTGATTTTTAATATATTAAAATAAATAAGCTATTATAAAAACTAAATTAAATAATAGTAAAGTACTATATCTTTAATATATTTATATCGCTTACTATTTACTTTAATATTCCCTATAGTATTTATTTAGTTTTTTATATTAATTTCTTTAAGTAAGCTATTATTAATCCTTTTTTATTATAAATACTTACTAACTTTTAGCTAAATTTAACTTTTCTTCTTTTAAAAAATAACCTAAACTTTATTAAATATAAAGTAAAGGAGATCTTTATAGTATAGAATATATAAAGCTAAGGTAAATAGTAAAATATTTTAATTTATTAAAAGAGGTATATTTAGTTAATTTAAAAACTATTAAAAAACTTTAAAAATATAAAGGCACTCTTTTACTATAAAGTATAATAAAGGAATATATAAATAAATAATAAATTTAGGTTAATATAAATTTAAACTCTTAACTTATATATTAAAAATTAGCTTTAAACTATTTTATAATTAAACCCTTTTACTACTTTCTTACCTTTATCTCTTTACTCTTTTATATTCTTTATATCTTTTATTATAATATAATACTAATATTTAAAGGGCTAGGGTTATAATTTTAATAGCCCTTTATTAGTTCTCTTTTAACTTTCTTTAGCTCTTTATATTTTTAGTTTTAAAAGAGTAAAGGTATTTAGTATTATATAATTAAAGTTATATTTAAAGAACTTATTTAACTTTAAAGAAAATAATAGCTTAAGTAATTTTAGCTTTAAAAACCTTTTACCTTTCTTTAACTTAATACTTTTTAATATATTAATAAAGGAGATATATTACTTAACTTTTAAAGTTAATTTAATAAAAGATAATTTATAGTATAAATAAATATAAGTATTTTTTAAAACTATTTTAAATCCTACTACTTTACTAAATAATTATAATATATAAGGTAAAGATATAATAAAAATTAGTTTTATTTTATAGTAAAGATATTTTAGTATAAATATAGAAGGATAGTAGTTTTAAAGATAATATAAGTATAATTAAAAATAAAAGTCTATTAAAATTCTAACCTTTATTTATAAGCTATAAGCACTTTAAAGGTTCTTTACTATATAATATAAAGCTATAGCTACTTTATATATTATATACTTTTATTAAATACTTTTAAAGAGTAGTAAATAATATAGTAATAAATACTATAAAATATTAAAAGAATTTATAAATAGCTTTATACTATAGGCTTTATATAGATTATATTTAGTTAATATTTATATTAAATAAAAATTAGTTTAACTAATAAAGGAAATAAAGAAAGAAGTAGGCTTTAAAGTAAAAGGGGTATAAATAATATTTAAAATAATTATAATATCCTTAAAATTAAAGGATAGAGAAGTATTAAAGAGGTTATAAAGGTAATACTTAAATACTATAATTAATATATTTACCTTCTCTTTAATCTTTACCCTTTATTTAATTAAATAATAGTTTATTTTTATAATAATATTAAAATAGTAATAGTAATACTTAAAGATCTTTAGTGTAAAATTTAGGCTTATTTTAGTATTTTAAGTATATATAAAGTATTTTAGCTTAATAATAAAGAGGAGGTAAAGGTACTTTAAGCTTAATATTAAAGTGCTAAGAATAGTATTAGCTTATACTTTAAAATTAATAAAGTAAAGATAGAAAGGTTCTTTAAAGCCTTTATAAAATAGCTTTAATATATTTATAGAATTAATTTAAATAAATAGTAAAGTAGTAAGAGGCACTAAAGGTACTTACCTACCTATAAAAGGTAATATACTAGCTATAAAGATAAGATATACTTAAAATAATTTTTAAAGGGTATTACTAGCCCTTTATATATATTAAGCGTTTAATATATATTAAATATTAAAGGACACTATTAATATATTATTTTAAGAAGTTATTACCCTAAATTCAATACTTAAAGAAGGGATAAATAAGGTATTTAAAGGCAGCACTTTACTATAAGCGTTTTACTATATTAATAGTATTATTTATTACTAAAGACTTATTATAGTATTAATTATATTTTAAGTAAATTTATATAAAGATTATACTATATTTATTAAATGCTTTAATAGTTTAAATAAAGTAAAGTAATAATTTTAAAGTAAAGCTCTATATTATTACTAATAAAATAATTCCCTTTTAGTAGCTTTATAATTATTATTTATATTATTAAAGGTAGGTTATTAAAGTATTTTATAAAAACTATTTAAAGTAACTATAGGCTTTTAAAGTATATTTTAAAAACTACTTAAAGTAGTAGTAGTATTTTTTTAAAATTTAGCTTTAGTTTTATTTAAAGTATTTTAAAGTTTTTCTCTTTAAGCTATAGTAGCTTAAGTATAAATATATTATTATTTATACTATTAAGCTATTTTAAAATATTTAAAGGTTAGAACTAGCTTTATTTTACTTATAATTAAAGTCTTAATAGCTACCTTTTATTTAATTATTATAATAATATTATAATATACTTAATATAGTTTTAAATTAATAATATAAATTTATAACTTTAAGTTATATTTTCTCTTTACTATAATATAAAGCTAATATAATTTTAATTAATTAGTTTTTAAAGGTTAGTAGCTATACTTTTTATAGTGTACTATATTATCTTCATATTAAATATAGATATTAACCCTTTTCTTTTTAATACTTTTAAAAGAATTCTTATAGAAATTCCTCTCTATAAAGATTTTATTAATATACTACTTAAGTAGTAGTAGAGAGAAAGGTATAAAAGCTTAAGTAGTAATTAATATAGTTTTTAAACCTTTATTTAAATTACTATATCTTTTTTATAATATTTTTAAATAAAAAATAAAATATACCTTCTTTATAAATAGTCTTAGCTTAATAATAAAATAGTTTTAATATATATTAAAGAAATAGCTACTTTATTTATAAATTAGTACTAAAAGAATAAAGTTTTATATTAACTTATTAATATAAATACTTTAATAATATTATAAAATAGTAGTAAAGGGCTAAGGAAATAATAAAGATATAATATTAAAATAAATAACTTTAGGGACTATAAAGAAGGGAAAGATTATAACTATTAATAAAATAAGTAGTAAGGATTATAATAGGCTTTTATTAAAAAAAAGTGTATTATATAGTAATAAGTGTATTTATTTTTAACTTTTATTTATTTATTTATTTATTTATTTATTATTAATTAATATAGACTATATAACTAAGCAATATATAGAGGGTAGGGCTATAGTAAATAGTAAATATATAAAATATAAATAAAATAATATTATTTTATAACTACACTACTACTACTTCTTTAGTGTAATAATTTAGTAAAGGGCTATATAATAGATTTAAGCTACTAGCTTAAATATATAGTGGTAATAGTAAAGGAAGTGTTATAAAGCTATAATAGAACTATTATAGTTTTATAAAGATAACTTAATAAAACTATTATAATTTTATAAAGAAAACTTAATAAAGCTAAATAAAACCTTAAGCGTTTACTTAAGTAAATGCTTATATAAACTAAAATAGTTTCTCTTTACTCTTTACCCTCTTTTAAGGGGGGGTAAGATTAATATAAACTTTATTAACATTAGAAAGCAGCACGCCTCTAGGCTAGTCCATAACATTAATAAATATTATTATTAAATTACTACTTAAAATTTATATTATTATAATAATAAAAAGTATATATTTTAAAAACCTATTTATAATAATTAAAACTATATTATATTCTTTTTTATTATTGTACTTCATTAATAAAAGTTTTGTAATAAAGTTTATAAAACGTTTTCAAAATAGTTTTTTTAATATTAAAAGTATTATAAATATACTATATAATGAAGATAATTATAGTTCATTAAACTAATAGTTTATATAATTATTAATATAAGTTTTATTATTATACTTTATCTTAAATCAATAATACTATACTATTACTTAATAAATAATTTTATTTACTCTTTAATACTTTACCATTAAGTTATTATAAATTAGTAATAAAACTTTACTTTTTATATATTATAATATATATACTTTACCTTTAAATAGTAAAAGGCTATTATTTTAAATAAATTATTTTATTATTATTTTAAAAGCTTTTCTTTATTACTCTTTAATAAATACTTTTATTATTTAACTATATTATTATTCTTTAAAGCTATATATAGCGTTTTTTTAATAGATTTGATTAAGCTATTCTTAGTCTTTTAAACTATTTTTATAAAGGTATATTTAATTAATAGTAACTTTACTATTAATTTATATTTAAAAATTAAATACTTAATTTATATTATTAAATATTATTATTTTAATTATTAAGCTTTAACTTTAAAAGAAAACTATAATTTATAGGTTTATATAATAAATAACTATATACTTAGCTACTATGCTTTAGCTTATCTTTAACTTATTTATTATTTAAAACTAAATTCTTAGGTTTATATTATAAAATACTATAATTTAAACTATTAAGCTTTAACTCTAAAAGAAAACTATAATTTATAAATTTATATAATAAATAACTATATACTTAGCTATTAAGCTTTAACTTACTTTTAATTTATTTATTATTTAAAACTAAATCCTTAGGTTTATATTATAAAATACTATAATTTTAACTATTAAGCTTTAGCTTTAAAAGGACACTATAATTTATAGATCTATATAATAAATAACTATATATTTAACTATTTAGCTTTAGCTTTTAAATTAATATATAGCTAAGCTAATAAATATTTATTATAAAGCCTTTTATTTATAATAAAGTTATTTATTAATTTTTATATTTTTTTACTATCTTTTCTATTATATTACTTTTATTTTATCTCTATTTGATACTATTTATATTATATTTAAGCTATATTTAAGATATAGTTTAAAGGTATTTATCTATTATTTAATATTATTAAATCTTTTATTTTTTAAAGTTATATTTATATTTTTTAAGACTTTTACTATAATTTTACTAAGTTTTATTAATATTATATTTATTACCTTAGCTATAGTAAGTAATTCTTATTACTATTTACGAATTTATATTAATTTATTTTTCTTTTAATAGCTTTATTTTTATATATTTATTAAAGGATAGTAATAAATATAATATTTATATCTTTTTTATTACTTTCTTTAATAAATAGTTTTATTTTTTAAAGAGTTTATTAATTAAATTAAATTTATTTAATTAATATTCAATAATAAAGTTAAATAAATAAAGCTTATTTAATATATTACATTATTTATTAAATAGCTTTAGCTTTATAATAAAGTATTTATAATTTAAATAATTTATAATTACTTTAATTAAATACTTTAAATATATTAGATAATATTTTGAAGTTTAAAATGCTTTTTAAATTATTAATAGCTTTATATTTAGTATTATATAATACAGTTTAATATTTAATAGCTTTTTAAATATATATATTATTAAATACTAACTACTTAGCTATAATTATACTATAATAGTATTAATAGTAAATATTAATATATTTATTTTAATTTTACAAAGCGCTTTTAAATAAAAACAACTAAAAATTATTACCTTTAAGAATTTACCTTTAAGCTATTTAAAAGCTTCTTTAATATTATAATTTAACTTTAGCTTCCCTTTATTTTTATTTATAAAAAGGTCTATTAAAAGTATAGCTATTTTATTATATCTTTTAATAAATCTTCTATAAAACTTAATTAAATTCAAGAAATATTAAGTATTATTTATATTATAAAGTAATAGTTAATTTATTACTATTTAAATATATTTTAGTTTTATTTTAAAGCCCTTTAAAGTTATATTAAATTTTAAAAAGCTAACCTTTTTTAAAAAAAATATATACTTATTAAAATTAAAATTTATTTATATGGAAAAATAAAAATATACACTTATAGCAATATAAACTAGCTATTAATATATTTATTAAAAGTTAACTTAATAATGTTTTATATATTCAAACCTAAAATATTTAAAAATAAACTAATTAATATAAAATAATTCCCTTTACTTTAATAATAATAAAGCTTATTGTAATTCCTTTTTAAAACCTTTAGTTATTATATAAATTAATTTTATAGACCTTTTCATTTCCCTTTCAAAGTAATTTATAAATTATATAACTTAAAGCTTTATAGCTATTTAATAGTTTAGCTAGATCTAAAATTAAAATCTAATTAATATACTTTAATATTATAAAAATTAATTATAAAAGCTAATACTTTATTAGCTTTTTAATTAAGTATATACTAGCTATTAAAGAGTATAATTAAAGGTAAAAAAGCTAGAAAAGTAGAATATTTATAGCTATAAGCTTTTAGTTAAAATATTTATTTTTATACTTACTATATATATATACTTATACTATATATACTACTACTAGCTTTTAACTTAAAAAGATAAAGGTCTCTATAAAGGTCCTTATAAATGTTAGGGTTAGGGTCTGTATAAGGCTTATTAAAAGTCCTTATAGCTAAGGAAGTCCCTTAAAAATAGCTGTTATTTTTTATAATAAATATTCCTTAGCTATAAGATATATATTAATAAAGTTAGTAAAACTTTAATTAAATAAAGAAAGTAATATTCTTTACTATATTAATTTTAGTAATTATATATTAAACATATAAAGACTAAGTTAAAAAGTAAGAAAGAAAAAGATTTTAAAAGATAATTAGCTTAATTTAATATACTATAATAATAATTTACTTAAATATAGTATTTATAGCTTTAAAGCTATTATAATGTTTTATAAACCTAAGCTTAAAGTATTGTAAAGCTATAAATTAAGTAATTAAATATTTAGTTTTTATAAAGTACTTTACTTTAAGCTTTAAAAAAATAAAAGAAAAATATATAATTTAAATTATAAATAACACTTATTTTACCCATAATAAAGCTATATAGTATTCTTTATAACATTTTTAATTATACTCTTTAGTAATTTAATAATATAAAAGGTAATAAAGTAAAGAACTATAATAATATTTATAATTAAAGTAAAGCTACTTTTTTTATAATAAGCTATATATAAAACCATTAGTTTTTATTACTTCTTTTATAATATTTCATTTAATATATATTAAACTTAAATAAAATATTATAATAATTAATAGACTTCTTATTCTATAACTTTTAAAAGTAACTAAATTAATATTTATTTATACTATATTAATATATATAATATATAGCTTAAGTAGGAATTAAAATATAATACCTTTTAAGTTAAATATTTTTTAATAATAAATATATTTATTAATAAATTTATAAAAGCACTTAAGTATTAATAATTTAAATACTTTTATAAAAAACTTAAATTGATTAATTTATATTACTATTAATTAAACTTAAAGTATTTAAAAGATAAAGTATATATATTATAAAGTATAAAGTTTAAAAAAAAAAGTATTAAATATATTACCTTAAAAAGTTATATAAAAACCCTTTCTTTAATTATTAAAAGTATAGCTTAAGTAAATATAAATATAGAAATAAAGAAAATAAAATATTTTAATATCTTTTATATAAAGAGATTTAATTAAAGCTTTTTTTTATAATTTCTTTAATTTAAGCTATTATTATAGTAATTTGATCTTTACTTTTAACTATAAAAAAGCCTTTAATAATACCCTTAGTCTTTTTTTAAACCTTTTAATATATGAAGTTTAGCTTTATAATTAAGTTAAAGTATAGTTAAAATATCTTTTAATATTATTTATATATTTTAAAGGTAAAAAGCATTAATAAAAGAAATAAATTAAAAATAATAATAAAAGCTATATTTACTTTTTTTATTTTAATTTAAAGCCTTTATTAACTTTATAGTAAAAGGGATTAATAAAGTATAAAAAGTTATATAATAATAAGTATAAAATTTATAAATAAAGTATTTTTAAATTGAATTAATAGCTTTAAAGTAAAGCTTATAATTACTATTATTAATAACTATAATATAAATATATTATTTATAAAAAATACTTTATTATTTAAAATACTTTATAAATATTATTAATTAAAAAAAGAGGCTAATATTTAAAAAAAGATATAAATATTAAATTTATTTATAGTTTAGTTTTATTTTAAAAGTTTAATAAAAGTTTTACTTTTTTTAACTTAAAAGGCTAAAAGTACTTTTTTTTTAAACTCTTTATTAAATAATTTAAATATAAAGTAGTTTTAAAAAAAATAAAGCCTTTAAAAAATAATAATAGTAATATTATTAAGTGCTTTCCTTTAGTTTATATAAAGTATTTATTTTAAAAAGATATAAAGAAACTTAAATAAGTATATATACTATATATTTCTTTAAAATAAAAGCTAATAAATATATTATTAAATAAAATAATAAATAGCTTTTAAATTAAAAATAGTTACTTTATTTTTAGTAGCTTAATTAACTATAAATATAAACTAATAATATTATAAAACGAAAATAATTAAAACTTATAATTTAACTATAAAAAGAAATATTTAAAAAAAAGAAATTTAAAACAAATTTAAAAGTAATATAAAAATCTATAAAAATCTATAAAAATCTTATAAAATATATTACTTTATATATTTTACTTTTACTTTTACTTTACTTTTACTTTTATATTTGTAATACTTTAGTTTTAAATAATAAAAGCTTTACTTTTATATATTTATAGCTTTTATTAAAAAGTATGTTAAATAAGAAATATAAGTAAAGTAAGCCTTATATTTATATAGAATTATATATATAGTTAAACTATAGTTAAATTACTTATATAGTAGGGTTTATTTACTTATTTCTATATATTAAATATATAGCTATTTCTCTTTATATTCATTTTCTTAGCTAGCTTAAATCATTATCTGTTTTGCCTAAATACGAGCTCCACAGGGCGTTCGTCCGCGCGAGTGTAGGGGAAAAGGAGGAGAAGTCGCACGGCTAGAATTTTCTAGTTGCACGGTTAGCAAAACCCCACAAAAGAGGGGTGCCGGATAAAAGTTCTCATCTTTTAGAATCTGAGTTGGTCCAAAATCCTCGCAACAGGTTTTCCTGCTGTGTAATTGCCTGCCGGTCACGATTTCCGAAGGTGTTCAGCTAGGCAACAAAACCATCAGCGCTTGACTGGCTTCGGACGAACCTTTTAGAATGAAATCCGAAATTGGCCGTGTCGCGGCGTCAACGCTACTCCTCCTCCTAATCTGCATAGCCGTCGTTGCAAAGCCGATAGTGTCAGATTCAAACGCAGCCGATGTTAGCTTTTTCCCGCTCTTGACGAGGATTCGCAGCCGCGCAATCAAGTTCTTTATCGGTCGTCGTCCTGCGGACTCTGCGGAGCATGATCGGATTATGAACAGCCTACGAGCCAAGTACGCCAATGAAATTGTCCTGCGCTTTAACATCACAACGTCAGAGGACGGAAACACTCTCGCCGCAGCTGCAAATCGGCTTTCGTTGGACGTATGGGCATTCTCGAACAATTTTGTCGATATACGTCTACATCGCGATGAAGTGGCCACCCTTTTGAGTCATCTACCCTCGCCGATGCGCTCGGTTCAGACTCTGATTCCGGATCTTGCAATGGCAATATACAGCTCTCTACCATTCTACAACCACGCCTACGATGACAAGAGTATTTCCCAATTGGCCGAAAGGCTAGGTTCAGTGTCACCGCCGACGCCAGCCGTGGACCACTTTTTTTTCCACGACTATCAACCGCTGCCAGTGATTGTTCGTTGGATGCGGCTCCTTGAAGCTATGTTTCCCTCGTTTGTTGAGTACATGTCTGTCGGCATCTCGTTCGAGGAAAGAGATATATCAGCTTTACGTCTCAGAGTTCCTCAATCTGTCGACTCGACGAGCCCAAGGAAGACGATAGTCTTTACCGGTGGTATTCATGCCAGAGAGTGGATTTCGACTAGCACTGTAAATTATTTGGCCTGGTCATTTATTATGTCTTTTGGAAATGAACCCACCATGACCAAGTTTCTCCATGAGTATGATATCGTCTTCGTGCCAACTATCAATCCTGATGGCATGGAATACTCATGGCAGGTAGACCGACTGTGGAGAAAATCAAGACAACAAACAAACCTTCGCTACTGTTCGGGTCTTGATCTTGATCATACATTTGATTATGGTTGGGATAGAACCCCCCCGCAGGCTAATCCTTGTTCCGAGAATTATAGAGGCGAACGGCCTTTTCAGGCCGTGGAAACTATGCAGCTTGCTCGATGGGCTCGCAACGAAAGCCTGAACAACATTCAGTTCGTTGGATTTATCGATCTCCATTCGTACTCGCAGCAGATTCTCTTCCCGTATTCTTTCTCATGCGAAACCCCCCCCCCCAACCTAGAAAACTTGGAGGAGGTAGCAACTGGAATCGCCAAAGCTATTCGTGTGGCAAACGGAGAGTTATACTCAGTTACATCTGCATGCAAAGGTGCCGTACCAATGAGAATTGGTCCCGGACACAACCAGTCCGCACCACGCATGGAACCAGGAGGTGGGTCTGCTATTGACTGGTTTTATCACGAAATGGGTGCTCATTTTAGCTACCAAATCAAACTACGCGACACTGGTAGTTATGGGTTTCTTTTGCCTAAGGAACAAATAGTACCGACTGGTCAGGAAGTCTTTGCCTCCATGAGATACCTTGGTGATTTTCTCTTAGGAAACAATGGCATAGAAAAACTGTCAAAGAGTAAGGGGGAAATTTACCGTGCTGGTTCGGTGACTTCACAAGAAGATACGACATGTTCAGATTACGAGCTGAAGAGGCGAGTGCCCCGAGGATGATGTTTGCGTGTTTAATTCAGAACGTCGACGCTAGCACAACAGTAATCATTTAGTAAGCTATGTAATCCATAATTACCTCGCGTAGGAGTCATTAACAGTCCGCCACTTAGGATCCGGCATTTTAATCCAACTTGCCACTCATTCCACGGATCATAATTTCGATTGCGCTTAGACCGTCGTTGGCTCAAATACTAAAGCAGGCAAAGCAAAGCACGAACCATCGCTCTAATATCAATGGCGTTGGCATCTTACACGTGCTTAACGTCAAGACACCAGTACGGAGCATACGGCACGTTCTTTTCGTCTCGGAGTTCTAGACGACCTAGCATCCTCGAAAGGATAAAGAATGCTTTACATATTCAGGTGCTCCAAACATGCCAGCAGTGGACAGAAGGGACAGGCACTTCGTCGAATCAACCGCATCAAGAAAGGATATGTCCTTTCAGGTAAGCCTTGTATGCGCACTTTTAGGCCACTTGGATAGTCAAGACTGCCATGGTCATCCTCGTGCCACACCATGCTTTTGCACTTGACGACGCAAAGGTTAATATTGTCTTCCGCTTGTAGCGAATAAGTACATGCATGAGGAAACGTCACAACAGCGGCTTGTTTAAAGTAATCCAGGGAGTCTGGCTTGCATGCAGCGCGTTTATGCAACGCCGGAAATTTTCCGTGCTTCGTCTATAAATTATGTTTAAAGAGGGTTATAGTGCTTCTCATGGAGAATGAACGGGTTTTATGAAAATTCGTCTATACTACATATGTTTAGACTCTAACTAAACAAAAGCTATATTACAAGTTTTATTAATTAAATGTAGTTTATTATTGAGTAATACTTATAAAAGTGCTTTTTATTAAACCCTTTAGGGTGTGATCCACGAAACCTAACAAACTTTGTCTATAATAAAGTTAGGTATAAGTTATATACAGAGAACTATAGAGCGCTTACTTTATACTATTTAAAAGGTTATTAACGTAGTATTTATTTAATTTTCATTATTAATTTTTTTAGTTATTAAAGTTATTAAAACTATTGTTTTTTATTAAAACTATAGATTTTATTTATATAAAAACTATATATAAAGGTTTATTGTAATTTTTTAAGTAAATTCTTTATGATTTTTATATTAATTAATATATATCTTAACATTTATAGTTTAAAGTATTTAAATAAGCTATATTAACTATATTTACTTAAATTTACTAAATTTAGTATAAAACCCTTTACGTACTTAAATTATTATTTAATACTGAATAGTAAAGGTACCTTTATTATAAAATAAAGTTAGATTTCTTTTAAAATTTAATAAAAAGCTATTATAAAGCTACGTTTAGTATTTAAGCTTTTAAAGAATTAAGTAGCTTATTATAATTATATTTATTTATTTATCTATTTATTTATTTAGGTATTTACTTTAAAGGGCTTAAAAGCCCTTAGCTAGTACTTATTTTTAGTAGTTTATATAGAAAAAACCTTAAAATAAAAAGAAAAACCTATATATAATAATAAAAGTAAAGTAAATAAAGGCTTACATTTAGCCCTTAATAGTGCTTATTATAAAAATTAATATATTATTAACTAAGCTTTTTATAATAATAATTAAAAAGAGTGTAGTAAGTAATATAAACAATATATATATATAATATATAATAGTATAAAAAAGTATATTAATTATATAGTATATAATATAACGTAATATAATAAATTGTACTAAATTATAAATTATACTATAGCTATAAATTATAATATAGCTATACTATTAATTGAAAGTATATTAAGTATTCAATTTAATATTTATTATTAAAAAAACTACTGTAATTTTACCTATACTACAACAGCGCTATAGAATTAACTTATATATTTCCTGTTTTTTAAGTATTTTATTTAATTTATAAAGAACTATAACTTTAGCCATTTAAAATAATATTAAGTAATACTTAATATAATAGTATATATTAAGTAAAATACAAATTATATTAATAAGTAATTGACTATAAAGTTTAAATAATTTCATTAAAAGTTTATTAAGTTTAAAGGCTTTTTAATTAATTAATTCTTTAATAGTATTATAGATTTTTAAAATAGTAAAGTAGTGTTTTATTAAAAAGTAGTAAAGTTAAGTTAAAGGCTAAAATTAATTTAAATATTATTTATATAAATAATTAAAGAAAAAAAGAAAAAAAGAATTCATTAAAAAAGGCTTTTACTATTTTATTAGAAAAGGTAGCTAAAAGTATACTATTATTACTATAATAAAGGTTTAAAAATTATATACTTTTAAATAATAAGCTACTTTAAAGTTAAGCTTATTATTTTAATTTTTATAAACTACTTTTATTTACAGTTATATTTACTATTATTTATTATAAAAAGCTATATTATTTATTATAAATAACTTACTTTTTATATGAAGCTATATTAATAGTAGGTTATTAACTTACTTTAATATAGCAATATTATTAAAGCCTTTAAATATATTTTATATTATAAATAGCTTTATAAATTTTAAAGGTTTACTATAGTTATACTTTAAAGGTATATAGTTAAAGTAGTAATAATAATAAATTTAGACATAAACTATATAATAAAGGCATTTATTTAAAGAAAGGTTTTGAAGATAGTAAAAATAAAGAAAGGGTAGAAATGTTAGATTTTAATTAAGCAGCTAAGTAAAGGCAATATAATAACTAATATATTTACTAAAGCTTACCTCTTTTAAGTCCTTTCCTTTTATATATATACTACTTAAGGTTTATATACTAAGTATATAATTAAATATTAATAATAAAGAGTTACTATAAGTTAATTTTATAAAGTCTTTATAATTACCCCTTTTTTTATATTAATATGTTTAATAATATTTACTTTCATTACTATTTTCTTCATACTTAAGTAGTAATAAACTTTTATTATATTATTAAATAAAAATACTATTTATATATATAAAAGAATATAATTATCCTTATTCTATTTTAAAGTAAATTACTTACTATTACTTATTTCTTTTATTATTTTTATAATAACCTAATAATATTTATTAAAAGCTATTACTATTAATAAATAAATAAAGTATATATTAGATTATTTATAAATAAATTATAACTTTATAAACACTACCTTTTTAGCTATTTCTTACCTTTACAATACTACTATTTCTATATTTTATCTTCTTATTTTCTTCTTTTTTATATTATATATCCCTATCCCTTTATTAATATTTCATTATTATAATGTTTATTATAATTAACTTTATATATTAACTTTATATATATTACTTATATATAAATTGTAATAAATATAAAGCTAAGCTACTTTTTAAGCTTATTTTTATAATAATTTACTATATATACCTATATAGATTATTTTAAAGTAAAAATATAAATACTATTTTCATATATATAATATAGTAACTATAACACTTTATATTTTAAAGAATTTATTTTTACTTTGAATATCTTAGCTTTTTATTAATAATTCTTTAGATTTGAACTATAATATAAAGGTTTTAAAATAACCTTTTATTTATTTATAAATAGCTTAATATATTTATAAATATTAAAAGTAAAAAGCTTATAATAATTATAAATAATAGTAATAAAGAAAATATTGTTTTTTTATTTTTTAAAGAATATATATAAAAACATTTATTTATTTATTATTTAGACTTTTATATAGTTTTAACTATATTAAGTAGATCTATTAATTTATTAATAACTTTATTAAAGTTATAAAAAATATTTATATATAGTAAAATACTTTTATTTTTTATAGCGTTATTTAATAATTTAAAGCCTATATATATTACTTTTAAGTAATTTATTTTAAACTAATAATTAATTTAAAATATTTAATACTTAGCTTTTTAGCTACAAATTATAAATTTATTCCTTAAGTTTTATTAATATATTATTAACTTTATTAACTAAACTATAATATTAAGTTTATTTATTAAAAGTATTGTATTGTATTGTATTTAGTACACTAGCAGCTATTTTTTATATAAGCATTTTATACTTTTAGCTATATCTAGAACCTCTACACCTAATTTTTAATAGGAAAACCTTATTAAATTGCTAATTAATAATTACCTAAGTAATTATTAATTAGTTAATTGCTTAATAGAGTGAAAAACCTACTAAATATATTTAAAATCTGCTTTTTTTTTTAGTCTCTATTTCTAACTATAAAATACTGGTTTAGCTATAAATTACCCTATACCTCCTTTTTTATTTTTAGTTATTAATATATACTACCGCTACCCCACTTTTTTTTATTCTTAATTACTTATTTTTTCTTAGTAATTATAGCTATAAACTAGCTTTATAACCTAAGAGCTAAGGGGTAATTTATCTATTTATAATATAGAAGTAGCTAATCTATATTACTTAATTAGTAATAAAAAAGTAGAGGGACTAAACCTACTTTTTTATTATTAATTAAGCATTAATTAGCTAAAAATAAGGCTACCACTCCCCTTTTAGCTAATTAAGGTTTAATTTTTCTTAACGCCTTTACCTCTATATATATACTAAGAAAAACCTATGTCCTGTATAGAATTTAAACCTGTGACTATAAGCGGTTATCTAGGCGCTTAACTACTGCGCCACGGGACTTATTAAAAGTATTAGTTATTACTTAACTTTTATTTTAAAAAAGTAAAATATATTATATAAATAGTAATAAAATATTGGTTTTTTTATATTAAAAATGTATTTAAAGTAAATAATTAAGGCTTAATTTAAATGTTAAAAAAATAGCAAAAGGTAATTATACTTCTTAAAGTATAATAAAGATATTCTTTATTAATCTTCTCTTTATATAAGTAATAGTTTAGCTATATATTATTTATTTTATATATTGTTCAATTTAATAAATAAACAATTCAAAAGGCTTTATATTATATAAATAATTACTTTACTTTTATACTTTTTAGTAAAGAAATAAAGATCTAAAAGTAATAATTAAATATATTATAATTTACACTACTACGTTTTATTATATATAAATAAGTAAATATATTTTTATTAAAGTATATATTTTAGTTAATATGAAGCTTCTTTTTAGTTTTAGCTTTTACTTAATACTATATATAGTAGCTTTTAGTGTTTAAAACTACTTTATAAATTAATCATATTAATTAATATTTAATATACCTTATATTTTAAAACTTCTAAGTCCTTACTTATTTATAATTTAAAAGCTTATAATTAAATCTTTATAAAGCTTTACGCCTTTACAAATTTAAGGTTAATAATAGTACCATTAAAATATATATTAAGATTTATAAAAGTTTAAACAGTGTTATTATTTTAAATTATAATATAAATATAAAAGTATTACTTAAATCAAACTTTTTCTTTAATAAAAATAAAAGTAATTACCTTTATTAGCTATTATATTTTAAAGTATTAAGGTTAGTTTTTATTAATTTATTATAGTTATATGTAAAGCACTTTATTTCTTTATAATTATAGTATTTATATTTACATTAAATTCTATTATTATTAAGTGTAAGTACTAAGCTTATAATAGTAAATTATTAATAATTTATAAAAAAAGAGGATAATTAACGAAGATAAAGTTATTAAATAGTACTATTTAATTATAATAATGAATAAAGCAGTAAACAAAGTAAATATAAATAATGTAAGAGGTAATAGTCTATTAATTAATATTTAACTATATTAAAGCTATATTAATAGTAAATATAAATAGTTATCTTTTTATTTTAAGCTACAAGTTAATAAATTTAAAGCTTAAATTTAAAGGGTTTATATTAATACTATATAGTTTTTAAATTATTATTATATTAGTTTTAAATTAAAACGTAAAGGTAAAGTAAATAAATTATATTTTCTTTTATATATTTTAATATAGTATATATAATATTATATTTAATTAAGTAATAAAGAGGATTCTTTTAATAATAAACCTAATTTAATATTAATATAGTAATTTAAAAAAGCCTTTATAGCGTTATAAAGTTTTAATAAAGAAAATATAAATATTATATTAAAGTTTCAATATGAATTATAGTTGCTTTAAAGGTATTTACTATATTTTTAAAATAAGTATTATTAAAGAGAGTATTATTAATTTATTTAAAATAGCTATAAATTTAAACTTTTATTTAGCTTTTTATATTAATAACAGTTAATATAAAAAGAGTAGTAAAGCTTTTAAGCTAGTTTAAATATATAATATAAGCTTTTATTTATTTATTATTAATAATTAAATAGTATTTTAATTAAATAAAGTAAAAGAGTTAAATAATTGCTATTTTACTTTTACTTTATATTTATAAAAGCTAAGTAATAAATCTTTAAAAATACTTAATAGTAATATAATAGCTATAATATAAAGTTATAGTATATTATATAATAATATAATTAAATTTAAAGTATTTAAAGTATTAATATAAATAAAGGGCTTTATCATATAGTTTAACTTTAAATATTTTAGCTTTATAAATAACCTTTTAATAATATAATATAATAACTATATTAATAGCGTTTATATAAAGAATAAAATAAACTTATATTAAAGTTTTATAAGGTTTTTATATGAATATCTTTATACTATTACTTTTATTAATTAAAATAAAGTTATAAGAAATATTCTCTTTAATAACTTAATATATATAATTAATTAAAAATCCTTTAATAATAATACTAAATATATATAAACTTTATATTATATTTTATATTATATTTAAGTTAAAGGTAGTTTAAATTTATTTATATTCTTAGTATAACGTTTAAATATATCTTTAAAGGTAACTATTATATTACTACTATAAAGGTTTTTATAGCTATAATACTATCTTTATTTATAGCTTTATTAATAATATAAATAATATCTTTTAAGCTATATAATTTAATTACTTTATTAATTAAATAACGTTTAATAATACTCTTTTAATTAATATATAATAATATTACTATAAAGATAACTAAGTAATAAAGTTTATTAATAGCTAAAATAATATTTTTAGTTATAACTTTTATTTATCTTATAGTTAATATATATTTAAATTATATAGCATTTTTAATTATTAATTTAATTATTACTTTAAAATTAATAATTATAATAAATTTTATTTCATTTATATTAAGTCTATATTATTTCTATGTTAATAGCATATAAAATAACCTTTAAAACTCTTTTTAATAGAGCATTGGAAAGTCTTTTCACAAATTTACCTGCACCGCTATAGCGCTGTAGGACTAACCCTAATTCTCTTAAAAAGTTAATAAAAAGAATTATTAAATTTATTTAACTCTCTCTTTAATAGTATATTAAACTTAAAGTATAAATATAGTAAATAGTACAATTTTAATAAATATAAATAGTAAAAACTATAGCTTTATATAAAGTTATTACTACCCCTTTATAAAATTAAGTAACTTTATAAATAGCCTTTTAATTAAACTTAAGCTTAAAGTAGTTTTAAATAAAATATTAGTTTATTTATAAAAAAAATATAATAAAATTACTAAGCTTATTTTAGTAATATTACTAAAAAGAGTGTAAAAGGTTATCTTCTATATTATTTTTATAAAAATAACTTATACTTAATATAGCACCTCTTTAATTAATAATAATAATACTATTATAGTTATAATAAAGAACTTTAAAGAAATAGTTAAATAAATAGTTAAAAAGGCCTTGTAACTTAAATTTAAAGTAAGTATAATATAGGTATTTATTATTACTTAAATAGCTTTAAATATTACTTAAAACTTTTTAATAATATACCTTTTAATTACTATAGTAAGTTTACTTTAAGTTTATTATAAAGCTTTAATTAATGGCCTTTTTATTAATATAATAATTAAAGCTTACTTTTTTAAAGACATTATATATATAGTTAATTATATTATTAATATTAAAACTACTATAATAGTATATTACCTTTATAATAAGGATATTATAGTTATATTTAAAAAGACTATTACACTATAAATTTAAAACCTTTTTTAAATTTAAATTATATTTAACTTAAAAGTAACTTTTCAGTTAATATATATTTAATATAATTATATATAGATTTATGTTTTATTATACTTTAAATTAATTTAAAGAAAATATTATTACTACTTTAAATTTAGCTATATTATTATATTTATTTATTTATTTATTTAATTACTCTAAGGGGTATAGAGCCCTTAGCTAGTACCTTATCTTAGTAACTTACATAAAAGAAACCCTAAAGTAAAGGGGAAAACCTATATATAGTAGTAAATATAAATATTAAAAAAGCTTAAGTTAAGCTTTAAGTAATATTTATTATAAAAATTAATATACTATTAATTAAGCTTTAGGTATAGTTATTAAAAGAAGTTTAATAAAAAGTATAAGTAATATATATAAAAAGGTATATAAAAATATATTAAATTTAAAAAAAAGAGATAAAGGTATTATAAACTTAAATTAAGTTTTATTTAAAGCTAAGTTAAGGTATTAAAAGAGATATAGTATATTAATTATATACTTTAAAGTATAAAGTAATATATAAGGTTATAAAAGATTATAAAGAGTCTTAAGTTATAATATAACTATATTATTAACTTAAAGGTATATTAATTATTAAATTAAGTAATTATTATATATTAAATTATTTAAAGCTATTAATTTAATAGCCTTTAAATATAAGTTTAAATTAAACCTTAATAATAAGTAGTTTAAGTAAAGTATAGTAATAAAATAATAAATAATAATTTCTTAATTAAATTTAATATATTAATAAATAATTTAATAAATAATTCTAAGCACTATCTTTTTTTTATAAAGAAAGAAGACCTTTATAAGGTTTTTCTCTCTTTTTCTCTCTTTTTCTTTTATACTTAATTAAAAATTATAAATATCTCTTTCTCTTTTAAAATTTAATATAAAGCTATTTTAATCTTTATATTAAAATTAGCTTAAACCTTTAGTGTTATATTAATTTTAAATAATAAAGAAAACATTTAATTAATTAAAAGTTAAAGGCCTTCTAATAAATATTTAATTTCTCTTTATATTTAATTAAGCTTTAACTTTAATTTATAAAAAATATAAAGTAAGTTTTTTATTTTTTTTTTACTTTATTAAAATAAAAGATTTTAATATTTATTATTATAATTAAGTTAATAAGTATTTAATATAAATATATAATAAAGCTACTATAGTTACTTTAAATTTTAAATATTAATTTAAATTATTTTAAATATATATATTTTAATAAATTATATTTAATAAATTTAAAATTTAATATAAAACTAAATTAAATATCAATTAAAATAAGCTTTATTTTATATAGTAGTAGTTTATAATATTATACAAGAAGTTATAAACTTTTAAGCTTAATATAACTTAAATATTTCTATAGTATTTAATATAAATTTAATTTAATCCTTTAATAAAGGTATAGTAATAACTAACTTTATATAGTATAATTTATATAAAGTTATTTAATAAATAATCAAATACTTTATAAATATTTAATTAACTTTAATATTAAGTTTAAATTAAGCCTTTATTATAATTAATAATTATAATAATATTTTTAAGTATAAAATATTAATTTATATAAACTAAATTACTTATTTATTAAAGTGATAAAATAAATTATTAAAGTAGTCTTTAATAAAGGTAATTATAGCTTATATTAATATTAAAGTAGTAATAAAAAGAGTTAAAAGTAAAAAAAAAGAGAATAATAATAATAATAATAAAGTAAATGGAGGAGGGGTTTAAAGAAAAGGCTATAGTAAAAGAGATATAAAGATATATAGGCAGCTTTATAAGCGGCTCTATAGTTAATAAGCTTAAGTTTTTTTTTTTACTTTTCCCTTTATTTTTCTTTTCTTTTTTTTTCTTTTTTTTTTCTATTATTATTTTTCTTTTTTTTTCCTTTTTTGCTATATTATTATATATTATAAAGTAGCTTTATAATATAATTAAGATATAGCTAATAAATACTTTAAAGGTAAATAAATATACTTAGCCCTTATAAATAAAGTTTATAACTAATACTTTATTTACTTTAGCTTATACTTAATTTAATTTTAACTTTACTTTATTATAAAAAACTATTAAATAAAAGCTTATATAGTATACCTTTATTACTTAACTGCCTTCATTATATTTATAAACCTTAACATTAATAAATAAATTAAAGTAGCCCTTTATAGTACTTATAATTATTAAAGAGAGGCTAATAAAATACTTTTTTATAAAGTATTATTTAAAAAGTAAATTAAATACCTTTAAGGTAATAATTTATATTATTTTTTAGCTTTTTAACTTTTATTTTTAATACTTTTCTATCTTTATATTAATTTAAATAAGTACTTTAAACTTTAATTAAAACCTATTATAAATCTCTTTAAACCTTTTTTATAATAATTTAATACCTCTTTTTTATAATAAAGGTTATATACTAAAATATATAAAAAAGAATTTACTTTATTTATATAGCTTTAAGGCATTAACTTAAAATTAATATAATTATAATATAGAAACTAAGTAATAATAAGTAATTCCCTTTAGCTTTAAGTTTAAAATTTTATTAATTTATAAACTTAAGAGAATATATAATTATATATATTTATTATTAATATAGCTTTAAGTTATAGTTAATTTATTTTAAAATTAATTAATACTTTATTACTCTTTATAAAATAAAAATATATTTAATTTACTCTTTACTTTGTAAAACTATATAAATATACTCTTTATATAGACTTACTACTATATTAATATAAAACTATAATATATTTATAAATAACTTTAACCTTTATTACTTACTTTAAAATAAATATAATTAAATATTACTAAGTTATAATACTTTTTTTAGTAATAATTTATTAATAACTTAGCTTTACTATACTATAGAAAAATATAGTATATTTAAAACTATTATAATAGTATTATTAACTATACTTAATTAATTTATAATTTTAAAATAAACCTCCTTAATAATATTAACTTAATTAAATTTAACTATATTTTATAGTTTATTAGCATTATTACTACTAAAACTATATATAAAACTATACTACTATATTTTATTGAAGAGAAATAAATAAAGACTAAATGACTAATAAAGCTATTTATTAACTTTAATATAAAGCTTTAAAGACATTGCTTTTTACCTAAAAAATTATTAATATATTTATTTAATAAATAATAACCAAGCTTTAATATATTACTTAACTCTTTATTTTATATTAGCTTTAAAGAGAACTTTATAAGTAACTATTATAAAATATAAAAGTTTAAAATTTAATAAATAAAGTAAAACAAATATAATACTATTAAAGAATTAATAAGTTTAACATTAATTAATACTTTATATTTAAAGTAAAAGTAATATAAATTAAAATTATATATGAAGAATAATATAACTTATAATACTACTTAATAAATATAGCTAAAGCTAACTATTTAACTCTTTAAAAATTCAAATACTAAGCTTAACTTTATAGTAGCTTTTTATTTAAATTTTAATAAGTCTTAACTTTACTTTAAAGTAAAGCTATATTTATTATTACTATTAACTTTTATAATAAAAAAGCTGTTACTATTATTAAATAATTCTTCCCTTAATTTTATACTAGAATAAATGATATTTTAAATATATTATTAACCTACTTTAATATTATATTATTTTTTAATTTTAATTATTTTAATAAAAATAAGCTACTTTTCATTATTAAATACCTTTTAAATTAAAACACCTTTAACTTTAATAAGCTTTTTGTTAAATTCTTTAAAGCTTATAATAAACCTTTAATTAAAACTTTTATTTATCTCTTTAATACTTACTATTACATTAAATATTATTTAGTTTTATATTAAAAACCTAAAGTAATTATTTTATAAAAACCTAAACAAACCTTTATCAAAATATAATATATTAAAGTAAAATACTTAATTTTACTTTTAAGTATTATAAAAAAAGTTTTAAAAGCTATTATTATAAATTAAATTACTTATATAAATAAAGAGAAAGGTATTTTACTTAATTTATAAATATAAAATTAAGTAAACTATTTAATAAATATTACCTTTAATATTTTAATAAAAGTAATATAACAAGCATAACCGACGCGGCGCCCAACGCAGAAGACGACCTCGCGCCGACTACACGCCGCTCTCAACTCGGCCTCCACTCAACCCTGCTATATCCTCTACGTTTAAAACGCTAAAATTAGATTAAAAAGAGCAATAGCTTTAGAAATAAGCCTTAGCAGCCTGCTAGCGCCTAAGTTAGCACTTTATTATAGCTAAATAAAACCTAAACTTTTACTTTAAAAAAAAAGTACTTTAACTTTACTACTATTTTATTAAGTTTAAATTATTAGCTTTAATTTAGCTTTATATTAAAAAGATTAGCTTTAACTCCTTTCTTTACTTTTACTATATCTGTAATATAAACTTATTAATATATTATTATTAAAGTAACTATAAAGATATTTATTACTTTATTCTTTAATACTTTAAATATAATTATTTTTATCCCTTAAGGTTTAAAGTAAGTTTAATTTAAAACTTAAAAAAGATTTATACTACCTTTAATTAGCTTAGCTCTATATAATACTTAATAAAGTAGCTCTTTAAAATTAATTACTTTTTATATTATTAACTTACCTTTACTTTATAAAATAAATAATAGTAAATAATAGTACTTTTTAATCTTTAATATAAGCTTAATATAAGCCTCTTTACTACTTTACTTCCATTACTTTAAACTACTAATATATTATACCTTAATATTTATACTAATATTAATATATAACTAAATTAAGCCCTAAATTGTTTTATTTTATTTTTAAAGAAAAAAAAAATATATAAAAATAATAATAAAAAAAAAATAAAAAAAAATAATAATAAAAAAAAAGAGAAATAAAAATAAAAGGAAAAATAAAAGAAAATAAAAAAACCTAAACTTATTAGCTATAAAGCTAGCTATAAGGCTACCTATATATCCTTATACCTCTTTTATTATAGCCCCTTCTTTAAACCCCTTCTCTTTTTACTTTATTACTATTATTATTATTCTCTCTCTCTTTATTTTTAAACCTCTTTATTATTACTTTAAAGCTAATATAAGCTCTACTTACTTTTATTAAAGACTATTTTATTAAGTTATTTTATTACTTTAATAAATAAATAATTTAATTTATATAAACTAATATTTTATATTTAAAAATACTACTATAGCTAGTAATTATAATAAAGGCCTAACTTAAACCCTATATTAAAGCTAACTTAGTGTTAATAAAGCGTTTAATTATTTATTAAATAACTCTATATAAATTATACTTTATAATATTAATTACTACTATATCTTTACTAAAGAATTAAATTAAATTTATCTTAAACACTATTAAATTACTTAAGTTATATTAAGCTTAAAAGTCTATAACTTATTATACTATATTATAAACTACTACTATATTAAATAAAGCTTACTTTAATTAATATTTAATTTAGCTTTATATTAAACTTTAAACTTATTAAATATAACTTACTAAGCTATATATATTTAAAATAGTTTAAATTAATATTTAGAATTTAAGTTAACTATAATAGCTTTACTATAAATTTATATTTAATATTTATTAAATTAATTATAATAATAAACATTAAGATCTTTTATTTTAATAAAGTAAAGGGAGTATAAAAATACTTACTTTATACTTTATATAGGTTAAAGTTAAAGCTTAAATAAATATAAAAAGGGACTAAGAACTTATTAAAAAGCCTTTAACTTTTAATTAACTAACTATTTTTTTTACTACTTAAAATTAATATAATATTAAAGGTTTAAGCTAGCTTTAATATAGAGACTAAAATAGCTTTATAATAAACTTTAAAAGGGAAAGAAATATTTATAATTTTATTTAAATATAAAAAGAAAAAGAGAGAAAAAGAGAAAAAACCCTTAAAAAGGTCCCCTTTATTTATAAAAAAAGAGTAATGCTTTAAATTACTTATTAAATTATTTATTAATATATTAAACTTATTTTAGTAATTAATAACTACTATTCTATTATTATATTATACCTATACTATTTCCTACTAAAGCTTAATTTAGTTTTATATTTAATATTTATTAAATTAATAACTTCTAATAATTTAGTATATAATAATTACTTAATTTAATAATTAATATACCCTTAAATTAGCAGTATAGCTATATTATAACCTATAACCTTTTATAACCTTTTATACCCTTTTATATTACCTTATATTTTATAGTATATAGCTAATATAGTATACCTCTTATAATAACTTAACTTAACTTTAAATAAAGCTTAACTTAAGCTTATAAAGTCTTTATCCCCTTTTTTTAAATTTAATATATTTTTATATACCTTTTTATATATATTATTTATACTCTTTATTAAACTTCTTTTAATAATTATAGTTAAAGCCTAGTTAATAATATATTAATTTTTATAATAAATACTACTTAAAGCTTAACTTAAGCCCTTTTAATACTTATATCTACTATTATATATAGGTTTTCCCCTTTATTCTAAGGTTTTTTCTATATAGGTTACTAAAATAAGGTACTAGCTAAGGGCTCTATGCCCCCTAAAGTAAATAAATAAATAAATAAATAAAAGTAATATATATAATATAAAGCTTAAGTAAAATTATACTACTTTTTTAATTAAATATATTAATAAAATTCAATAGAGTTTACTATTAATAATTAATTTATATAATAACCTTCTTTAGCCTCTTTAATTAAGTAGTAATATAAACCTATACCTTTATTATTAATTATATTATATACTTTTACTTTAATATTTAAATTATTAATACTTTACTTATTACTATAATGGTTTTATAAAGGTCTTTTATTTCTTTTATTTCTTTAATTATCTTTTTTATTTATATAACTCTATTATATATTAAATTATAAGTAGCTAAGTTTATCTTTATTATTAAATTCTTTAATAATATAAATATTCTTAACTTTAGTTTCTCTTTAAAAGAGAATTAATACTAACTTAAGTATATATAAGGGATATATTAAAATTAGTTTTAAAAATTTAACTTTAAATTTTATTTATAGAAAAGTAAGCGTCTTTACTTTATTTATTAATCTTTATTTATTGATATCACTTAATTATAATACTTATTTAACTTAGCACTACTATAATTTAGCTTATTCAGTTTATTTATTTTTTAAAGGTTTAAATTTATTAAAAGCTTTAATAAAAATACTTTTAATAAAAGGTTATAAAAAAGTTAGCTTAATAATAACTTACCTTTACTATATTAATAATATTAACTTAAAGCTACTTTCTTTATATAATATACTTACTTTATATATAAGTAGTTTTAAGTTTAATTATATATAATATAAAGATATATTATAAATATACCTTTATAAAAAATATAGCTAAAGAATTTGTTAAAGAATTTATTAAAAACTAAATTTAATATTTATAAGTTATAATTAATGTTTGTAAAGCTATACTATAGGCTTTATTTAAAACTAAAGTAACTATACTATTTATAGATTTATAATTTAACTATTAAGTATATTTCTTTTATAAATATATTAAAGCTAATAATATAGTTCATTAAATTTATATAATATGTATTATAGTTATAATATAGTTTTAATAATAGTATTACTATAAATAAAGACTAATTTAAATTAGCTTAATACTTTATATAATAGCTACTTTTAATAAGCTAAATTTATTAATTTACCTTTATTAATTAATTATATATATAATAAACTATTAATACTAAAGATATTAAAGCACTTAATATATTATTACTATAATACCCTTTAAAGTTTATATAAAGGATATATTTTATTATAAATTACTACTTAAATTAAAGTTTACTATTAAAAAACTATTTAAGCTATTTAAAACTATATAAAGATTATAAAATATTTATTTTACTTTTATAGTAATGCCTTTTATAAATTACTTCTTTATTATTATAAAAAACTTATTAAATATTATTAAAAAAGCTAAAGTTTATTATTAATAAATTATGAAGGAAATTTAATTTATATAAAAACTAAAGAGTTAATCATAAGTTTAATAAAGAAATAAAAAAGAAATAATATTTACTTTTTTTTTAATTAATAAAGGTAGTTAATATTCTTTATATATATAAAGTAGGAGGTATAAAGCTATTTATATATTTTACTTTATTTAAGTTAATATTACTTTTATATTAAATTAATAATAGCTTTTTTACTTTTTTAAGCTTTTAAATATTATTTTATAGTATTTTACCTATAGTTAATAAAAGTAAGTAAACTTAGCTTAAACTTTATAAGGTAACTATATAGAGATTTAAACTAGCTGATAACAGGGAGAGAGAGAGGTTATTTATAATAATAGTAATAATTAAAAAGAGAAAAAAAAGAAAAGAAAAGAAAAGAAAAGGAGGGAAAGGGACCTTTTTTTATAGAAATTCCCCAAGCCTCTTTTATATAAGCTTTACTATTATTACTAAAGAATTTATAATATATAAAACTTAACTTAATATTAATATAAATAACTATTGAAACTACTTAAGCTTTATCTTTCTTTTATATATTTATTTATTATCTACTTTTTTACTTATTTTAATTTATTAAAGGCTAAGTTTTATTTATAATATATATTATATTAATTATATTTTTACTAAATTAATTAACTTCTTTTATGAATATTATATAGTATTATTAAGCCTTTAATTAACTTTTCTTTAATATTTATATATACTCTTTCAATAATTATTACTATAAACTTAATATATAATATCATTACTTTCTATAGTAAAGACCTTTATAAACTTAGAAGAGTTTTATATATAATTTATTAAATACTATATATAAGTTTTTCTCCTTACTCTAAGGTTTTTTTTATATAAATAAATAAGTAAAAGTACTAAATAGTAGCCTTTATAGCCCTCTAGCGTAATTTAATAATAATAATAATAATAAAAACATTAATATAAGCTTAATAATCTTATTATATTTTTATTATAAATAACTTAGTATTTAATTTTAAACTATATTAACTATAATATTTATTTATTTATTTATTTAATTACTTTAAGGGGTATAGAGCCCTTAGCTAAGACTTTATTTAAATAACCTATATAGAAAAAACCTTAAAATAAAGGGGAAAACCTATATATAATAATAAATATAAAGACTAAAAGAGCTTAAATTAAGCCTTAAGTAATACTTATTATAAAAATTAATATATTATTAATTAAGCTTTAGCTATAGTTATTAAAGATAGTTTAATAAAACGTATAAGTAATAAATATATAAAAGTATAGAAAAATATAGAAAAATATAGAAGAAATATATAATTAATATATTAAATTTAAAGGGAAGAGGTAAAGGTATTATAAACTTAAATTAAGCTTTATTTATAGCTAAGTTAAGTTATTAAAAAGGGTATAATATATTAATTATATATTATAAAATATAAAATAATATAAAACGTTATAAAACGTTATAAAACGTTATAAGCTATAATATAGCTATATTATTAATTTAAAGATATATTAATTATTTAATTAAGGAATTATTATATATTAAATTTTTTAAAGCTATTTATTAAATAACTATTAAATATAAGCTTAAGTTTAACTTTAATAATTTATAATTTAAATAAAGTATAGTAATAAAATAGTAGTTAATAATTTCTTAATTAAATTTAATATATTAATAAATAATTTAATAAATAATTTAAAGTATTACCTTTTTTTATAAATAAACAGAACCTTTTTAAGGTTTTTCTCTTTTTTTCTTTCTTTTTTTTATGTTTAATTAAAAATTATAAATACTCTTTTTCTCTTTAAAAGTTAATATAAAGCTATTTTAATCTCTATATTAAAGCTAATTTAAACCTTTAATATTATATTAATTTTAAATAATAAAGAAAATAGCTAATTAATTAAAAGTTAAAGGCCTTTTAATAAATATTTAGTTTTTTTTTATATTTAATTAAACTTTAACTTTAATTTATATAAAGTATAAAATAAATATATTTTTACTTTCTTTACTTTATTAAAATAAAAGTTTTTAATATTTATTATTATAATTAATTTAATAAATATTTAATATAAACTTATAGTAAAGCTATTATAGTTAATTTAAATTTTAAATATTAATTTAAACTATTATAAATATATATATTTTAATAAATTATATTTTATAAGTTTTAAAGCTTAATATAAAATTAAGTTAAATATTAATTAAAGTAAGCTTTGTTTAATATAGTAATAGTTTATAATATTATATAAAAAGCTATAAACTTTTAAATTTAATATAACTTAAATAATTTTATAGTATTTAATATAAGTTTTATTTAATTCTTTAATAAAAATATAATAATAACTAACTTTATATAGTATAATTTATATAAAGTTATTTACTAAATAGTTAAATACTTTATTAATATTAAATTAGCTTTAATATAAAGTTTAAATTAAGCCTTTATTATAATTAATAATTATAATAGTATTTTTAAATATAAAATTTTAATTTATATAAATTAAACTATTAGTTTATTAAAGTAATATAATAAATTATTAAAAAGGTTTTTAATAAAAATAATTAAAGCCTATATTAATATTAAAGTAATAGTAAAAAAAGTTAAAAAGAAAAAAAAAGAAAATAATAATAATAATAATAAAGTAAAAAAAAAAGGTTTAAAAAAAAACCTATAGTAAAAGAGATATAGAGATATATAGGTAGCTTTATAGGTAGCTTTATAGCTAATAATTTTAGGTTTTTATTATTATTATTATTTTTTTTAATGTTTTTAAAAATTTAAAAAATAAAATAAAATAACTTAAAGCTTAATATAGTTATATATTAATATTAATATAAGTATTAATTATAATAAAGTAATAGTTTAAAGTAATATTAATTAAGTAAAAAGAGAGCTTATATTAGTTTTATATTAAAGGCTAAAAAGTACTATTATTTATTATTATTTTCTTTATAAAGTAAAAATAAATTAAAGATATAAAAAGTAATTTATTTTAAAAAGCTATTTTACTAAATATTATATAAAATTAAAATAGTTATATATAATATAAATTTCTTTTAAATTTTAAATTAAATTTACTTTAAACTTTAAAAAGTTAAAATAAGTATATTTAAAGTATTAAAAAATAAAGTTATTTATTTATTTATTTATTTACTCTAAGGGGTATAGAGCCCTTAGCTAGTACCTTATCTTAGTAACCTATATAGAAAAAACCCTAAAATAAAGGGAAAAACCTATATATAGTAGTAAATATAAGTGCTAAAGGGGCTTAAGTTAAGCTTTAAGTAGTGTTTATTATAAAAATTAATATATTATTAATTAGGCTTTAGCTATAGTTATTAAAAGAAGTTTAATAAAAAGTATAGGTAATATATATAAAAAAGTATATAAAAATATATTAAATTTAAAGGGAGAGAATAAATACTTTATAAGCTTAAGTTAAGCTTTATTTAAAGCTAAGCTAAGTTATTAAAAAAGATATAATATACTAACTATATATTATAAAATATAAAGTAATATAAAAAGGTATAAAAGGTTATAGAAAGTTATAGGTTATAATATAGCTATATTATTAATTTAAAGGTATATTAATTATTAAATTAAGTAATTATTATATATTAAATTATTAAAAGTTATTAATTTAATAAATATTAAATATAGAACTAAATTAAGCTTTAATAGTAAGTAATATAGGTATAATATAGTATTAACATAGTAGTTATTAATTACTTAAATAGGTTTAATATATTAATAAATAGTTTAATAAATTATTTAAAGTACTACTTTTTATTTATAAATAAAGGGGACTTTTTTAAAGGTTTTTTCTCTTTTTCTCTCTTTTTTTTTTATACTTAAATAAAAGTTATAAATACCTTTTTCTCTTTTAAAATTTAATATAAAGCTATTTTAGTCTTTATACTAAGGCTAGTTTAGATTTTTAATATTATATTAATTTTAAATAATAAAGAAAATAATTAATTAATTAAAAGTTAAAGGCCTTTTAATAAGTTTTTAGTCCTTTTTTACATTTATTTAAACCTTAACTTTAATTTATATAAAGTATAAAGTAAGTATACCTTTACTTCCTTTACCTTAATAAAATAAAAGACCTTAATATATATTACTATAATTAATTTAATAAGTATTTAATTTAAACTTATAATAAAAATATTATAGTTAACTTAAACTTTAAGTATTAATTTAAATTATTATAAGTATATATAGCTAAGTACAGTATACTTAATAAGTTTTTAAAGTTTAAAACAAAGTTAAGTTAAATATTAATTAAAGTAAGCTTTATTTAACTTAATAATACTTTATAATATAGTATAAAAGGTCTTTAACTTTTAAGTATAATATAATTTAAACTATTTTATAAAGTTTAATATAAATTTAATTTAAATCTTTAATAAAGGTATAGTAATAGTTAACTTTATATAGTATAACTTATATAAAGTTATTTAATAAATAGCTTAATACTTTATTAATATTAAAGTAGCTTTAATATAAAGCTTAAATTAAGCTTTTATTATAATTACTATATATAGTGGTATTTATAAATATAAAATATTAACTTATATAAGCTATATTATTAATATATTAAAGTAATATAATAAATTAATAAAGTAGTTTTTAATAAAAGTAATTAATATTTATAGTAATATTATATTAAAAAAAAGTAAAAAAAAAGAAAAAGAGAAGAAAGGGAAGGGAGAAGTAAAGAAAAAAAGAGGCTAAAGTAAAGGCTATAGTAAAAGAGAGATAAGGATATATAAGCAGCTCTATAGTTAGCTTTATAGCTATTAAATTAAAAGTTTTTTTTTTATTTTTTTTTTATTTTTTTATTTTTTTTTATTATTTTTTTAAAAAGTTTTTAAATAAATAAACTAAAATAATATATAGTTTAGTATAATTATATATTAATATTAATATAAATACTAAGGTATAATATAATAGTAGTTTAAAGTAATAAAGATAAAGTAATAAAAAAGCTTATATTAAGTTTATATTAAAAACTAAAAGGTATTATTATTTATTATTATTTCTTTTATAAAGTAAAAGTAAGTTAAAAATATAAAAGATAATTAATTTTAAAGAGTTACTTTATTAAATATTATATAAAGTTAAGTTAATTAAAGGCAATATAAATTTCCTTTAAATTTTAAATTAAGCTTACTTTAAACCTTAAAAGGTCAAAGTAGTTATACTTAAAGTATTAAAAAATAAAGTATTAAATATCTTTATAATTACTTTAATAGTAATATATTAATAAATTTATATTAAAAATATAATAAAAGTAAAAAAAAAGTTAAAGCTAATTTTTTTAATATAAAGCTAATCTTAAGTTAATAATTTAAATTTAATAAAATAATAGTAAAGTTAAAGTATTTTTTTTTAAAGTAAAAGTTTAAGTTTTATTTAGCTATAGTAAAGTATTAATTTAAATATTAATAAGCTATTAAAGCTTATTTTTAAAACTATTACTTTTTTTAATTTAATTTTAGCGTTTTAAATATAAAAAATATAATAAAGTTTAGTAAAGGCTAAGTTAAAAGTATTATATAGTTAATATAAAGTTATTTTCTATATTTAATATTATATTAAAGGTAAATTACTATTAAAGTATAGGCTATTTAAATTTTATTAGCTATTTTATTTACTTTAATTTTATTATAAAATTATTAAGTATAATAGTTAAAGTATAAATTTAAAAAAGGGATTATTATTTTAATTTTAATAAAAACTATAGTATAGCTTTATAAATATTAATAATAATATAAAGGTATTAAGTTTACTTTATAGTAAAGGCTTTAATAATACCTTTAGCTATACTTTTATATTTAATTAAAATATAATATAAATTTATACTATAGTTAATAAAGCTTTAAATAACTTAAATATAAAAGAGTTTAAATTTATATAATAAATACCATTAAGTAAATATAAAAAGTATAGTAAAGGTAAGTTACTATTATATTAGTTTTATAGTAAGCTTAAATTAATAAGCCTTTTATTGAAGATTATAATAGATTTAAATATTAAAGAAATAAGCTAACTATATTAGCTAAACTACTATAGTTTTAAGTTAAATTAATATTATTATTAATTATTTTATTTTATAAAAGTAAATAAATTTTCTTTTTTATAAATAAAACTTTAAGCTTAATTTATAAAATTATTTTTAATAAACTATTTAAATAATTTGAAGTTAAGCTTAAGTCTCCTTTATTATATAGCTATATATTAAAATATTAATATTATTAAAAAAGCTAAATATTAATATAAAGTTAATTATTATAAGTTTAATATAAAGTAAAGTAATATAAAGGAGAAAGAGAATTAAAAATATAAAGGACCTTTAAAGGACCTTTATAAATACTATATAAAGGGCTATTATTTAGCTATTAAATATAAAGTAAGCTTTATATAATATAATAAAGGCTTAGGTTTAATATACTATTTATATAAAGAGTTTAATAAAGACTATTATATAAATAAGTTTTATATAATATATTATATTAAAAATAGTTAAAATATTAAGTTAAAAAAGTAATATAATACTATTATAGTACTATATTATATATATAGCTTTTATTAAAATAGTAAAAGCTACTTTTATAAAATAATTAATATAATTACTTATTTAAAGCTTTAAAAAAGCGCTACTCTCCTTAGCTATATAGATAATTTATATTATTATTACTACTTTTAATACTTTATTTATAATATTAAAAAGGGAGATTAATCTCTATATATTAATATACTTTCTTTTTTTAAATAACTTTTTTAATTTATAAAAAACTATAACTTTAGCTTTTTAAAATAAAGCTAAGTAATACTTAATATAGTAATATATATTAAATAAGTTAAAGAGAATATTAATAAATAATTTATTATAGGCTTTAAGGAACTTTATTAAAAGCTTATTAAGTTTAAAGGCTTTTTAGCTAATTAGTTTTTTAATTGTATTATATATCTTTAAGGCTATAAAGTAGTTTTTCTTTAAAAATATAATAAAGTTAAGTTAAGGGCTAAAGTTAATTAATATATTATTTATATAAATAGTTAAAGTAAAAAAGAATTTTTTAAAAAATACCTTTATTTTATTATAATAAAAGATAGCTAAGGGTATATTATTATTACTATAATAAAAGGCTAGAACTTAAGTAGTTTTAAATAATAAACTACTATAAAGTTAAGTTTATTATTTTAGTTTTTAAAGGTTACTTTTTTTAACTATTATATTTATTACTATATAGTATTAAAAGCTATATTATTCTTTATAAATAACTTATTTTTAATTTAAAGTTATATTAATAGCAGCCTATTAGCTTACTTTAATATAATAGTATTATTAAAGTCTTTAAGTATATTTTATATTATAAATAGCTTTATAGACTTTAAGGGTTTACTATAGCTATACTTTAAAGGCATTATAAAAGCCTTTTAATATAAAAAAGGTAGTAATAGTAATAAATTTAACTATAAACTATATAATAAAAAAGTTAATTTAATAAAAAGTATTAAAGATAGTTAGTATAAAAGAGAGGTAAAAGTAGTATATTACCTTTATAGTAATAAGCGTTTTATTTATTTAAAGCTATTTAAAGTAATATAAAATTTATTTAATAATATTAATTATAAAACTATAATTATAAAAGGTAATATAAATAAGCTATAAAATATAGTTAAACTTAATAAAGTTTAATTCTTTTAAATATTAAGTTTAAAGGTTAATAAATAATTAAGTATAGTTAATAATACTATCTCTTTTACTTTATATTTATTATATTATTTTACTTTAAAGTATAATAAATTTAAGTTACTATTAAGCTATAACTATTAAAAGTTTATTATTAGGAAATAATATATAGCTATATTAGTTTTAAAGGAGGTAATATTAATTAAAGTTATTAATAAAAATATAATAATACTATAGTAGTTTTATAAAAAAGTTATAAAAGGGAGTTATTTAATTATAATAGTAAATAAAAAAGTAAATAAAGTAAATATTAATATTATAAAGGGTTATAGTATATTAATTAATATTAAATTATATTATTTATAAACTAAAGCTATATTAATAGTAAATATAATTAGCTATTCTTTTACTTTAAGCTATAAATTAATCAAAACCTAAGCTTAAGTTTAAAGGGTTTTTATTAATATTATATAGTTTTTAAATTACTACTATATTAATCTTAAATTAAAACTTAAAAGCTAAGTAAATAAGTTATATCTTTTTTTATATATTTTAATATATTATTTATAATATTATATTTAATTATTATTTATATTAGCTATAAGTTTAAACCTTAGTTTAGCTATTTATATTTATAAAAGTTAATATAAATAAAGTAGTAAAGCTATTAAGTTAGTTTAAGTATATAATATAAGCTTTTATTTAATAGTTATTAGTAATTAAATAGTGTTTTAATTAAATAAAGTAAATATTTATATAATTAGTATATTACTTCTACTTTATATTTATAATAATTAAGTAATTAGTTTTAAAAGTGTACTTAATAATAGTATAGTAGCTATAATATAAAGTTATAATATAATATATAATAATATAATTAAATTTAAAGTATTAATAGTATTAATATAAATAAAGAGCTTTATTATATAATTTAGCTTTAAATATTTTAGCTTTATAAATAACTTCTTTATAATATAGTTT
>SRPY01000181.1:0-49132 GCA_018360145.1 Claviceps africana
TTTAATATAAACTATTTATATTATATATAATATATTTCTATTCTATATACCTTATTAAAGCCTATAATTTTAATAAGTTTACTATATAATAAATTATATCTCTATATATTTAGTAAAGTATTTTTAGTATTTTAAAGTTAAAATATAGTTTATATAAATTAGCTTATTTTATTCTATATATATAATATAGTATTATTATATAATATATATATATATATATATATTATATTATATTATATTTTAATTTTATTTAATATTTTAATTTTCTTTATAATTCATTATTTTAATAAATATATTAAGTTAGTAGTAATAATATAAATAATTATATAAATAATTATATAAATATAATAGAAATATAATATAAATAATACTAAATTTAATATTATTATTATTTATTTATTTATTTACTCTAGGGGGCATAGAGCCCTTAGCTAGTACCTTATCTTAGTGACCTATATAGGAAAAACCCTAAAATAAGGGGGAAAACCTATATATAGTAGTAGGTATAGTTACTAAAGGGGCCTAAGTTAAGCCTTAAGCAGTGCTTATTATAAAAATTAATATATTACTAGCTAGGCTTTAGCTATAATTACTAAAAGGAGTTTAGTAAGGAGCGTAAGTAGTGTATATAAAAAGGTATATAAAAATATATTAAATTTAAAGGGGGGGAGCGAGGACTCTACAGTCCTATATTAAGCTTTATTTAAGGCTAAGCTAGGTTGCTAAAAGGGGCGCAGTGTACTAGCTATATACCGTAGAACGCAAGGCAATGCAGAAGGGCGTGAAAGGTTACGGAAAGTTATAGGTTATAATGTAGCCGCGCTATTAATTTAAGGGCACGCTAATTACTAAATTAGGTAATTATTATATACTAAATTATTAAGAGTTATTAATTTAGCAGATGCTAAATATAAGGCTAGGTTAGGCCTTAGCGGTAGGCAGTGTAGGTATAGTGTAGTAGTAGAATAGTAATTTTTAATTATTTAAATAGGTTTAGTATACTAATAAGTAATTTAATAAGTGATTTAAAGCGCTGCTTTTTTTTTATAAATAAAGGGGACCCCTTTAAGGGTTTTTTCTCTTTTTCTCTCTTCTTCTCTTTATACTTAATTAAAAAAATTATAAATACCCCTTTCCCTTTTAAAATTTAATATAAAGCTATTTTAGTCCCTATATTAAGGCTAGTTTAAACCCTTAGTATTATATTAATTCTAAATAGTAAAGAAAATAGCTAGTTAATTAAAAGTTAAAGGCCCTTTAATAAGTATTTAGTTCCTCTCTATATTTATTTAGGCTTTAACTCTAACTTATATAAAGCGTAAAGTAGGCATTTCTATACTCCCCTTACTTTATTAAAATAGAAAATCCTAATGTTTATTACTATAATTAGTTTAGTAGGTATTTAATATAAATTTATAGCAAGGCTACTATAGCTAATTTAAATTTTAAGTATTAGTTTAAACTATTTTAAATATATATAGCTTAGTAAGTTATATTTAATAAGTTTAAAGTTTAAAGTAAGGCTAAGTTAAATACTAACTAAGGTAGGCCCTACTTAATATAGCAGTGGTTTATAATATAGTGTAGGAAGTTATAAACTTCTAGGCCTAATATAACCTAAGTAATTCTATAGCGTTTAATATAAATCTAACTTAATACCTTAGCAGGGGCGTATTAATAATTAATATTATATAGTGCAATTTATATAAAGTTATTTAGTAAACAGCTAAGCACCTTATTAATACTAAGTTAGCTTTAGCGTAGGGTCTAAGTTAGGCCCTTACTATAACTATTAGCTATAGCAGTATTTTTAAGTGTAAAATGCTAGTTTATATAGACTAAATTATTTATTTATTAAAGCAGTAGAATAACTTAATAAAACGGTCTTTAATAAAAGTAAATAGAGCCTATATTAGCTCTAAAGCAATAGTAGAGGGGTTTAAGGATAGGGAGAGAGGGGATAATAATAGTAGTAATAAGGTAGAGAGGGGAGAGGTTCAGGGAAGGGGCTGTAGTAGGAGAGGTATAGGGACGTATAGGCGGCCCTACAGCTAGCCCTATAGCTAATAAGTTCGGGTTTTTTTGTTTTCTTTTGTTCTTTCCCTTTGTAATTATTATAGACTAGCCTAAATAGCTTCTATAATTTAGCGTTAATAGATTTATTATTAACTATAAAGAAGAGAGAGGAGACTTCTAAAAGGAGCCTCCTTACTAGCTTATATATTTTATATGCCTTTAGCGTGCCTTAAGTGTGCCTCTATAGTTACGCTTTATAGGATACAATAAGATTGCGATAAGCCCCTAATAAGGATCCGAGCCACTAGCTCGAATCCATCACAATAATATATATAAACGTTTTATATACTATAACTAATTAGTAATTATTTAATATATAAATATAGTTAACTCTTACTTAACCTATTTTTATTATATAAAGAGTATATAAAAATATTTAAACTCCCTTTAATTTGCTAAAATAATAGATTAATTTAAATATATAGTGTATTTATAAATACCTTTATTTATTTTTAAAGATAAAAAATAATATAGAAGTTTTATAATCTTTATATATAAATATTATAAATCTATTATTTATTAAGGTTTTATAGTTAGTTAAAGTGCTATTTATATATAGCTTTTATTAAGAATTAATATATATATAATAAATATATATATAATATATACTTTATTTATAAGATATACTTTAAATAAATATTATAAAAGCTAGGCTTAAAGGATTAAAGATTATACTTTATCTTTATAATTAAATACTAAATATAATTATTTTATATAATCCTTTTTATAACATTATAGAAGCTATATAAATATTAAGCTTAAATATACCTAGCCTATAGAGATATAATATTAATATAAGCTCTTTATATAATAGATAAATATATATATAATATTAAAGTAAAAATACTATTATACTATATAAGGGCTAAAGATAAGGCATTTTAAATATTATATAGAATACTCTTTATTAGAAATAAGGGGTTTATAGAGGCTTTTGCCCTCTGGAATACTAAGGTAGTGAGGCTTAGTAAGCCAGCGGTTAGAAGGTCTCTACAGCGCTATAGCGGTTACTATAGGCCTTATTCCTACATTAAAAGCTTAATATACGCTTTTTAGTATATAAAATACACTAAATTCTAGCTTATAGAATATAAGTGAATTTTCTTAGATTTTATTTAATTTATCTAACGTTATAAGTAGTAGGTTTAATTAATAGTCTATATAGTTATAGGTAGCTATAAAGAGATAAGTGTTCTTCCTTATATAACTATTAAGCCTATTAGTGGATCTATATAGCTAGCGGGGGCTTATAAGCTACTTTTTATTTTCTATAAAATTTATTTATATAGGAAAATAAAAAAATAGACTTATAGCTATATAACTAATCTATTAATATATATATTAAAAATTTTACTTAGTAAAAATCTATATATAAAAAAATCCTAAAAATCTAAAAATTAAGAAATTTATATAGAAAAATTTCCTTTACTTTAGTAATAATAAAACTCCTTATATTTCCTTTCTATAATTCTTAGTCCTTATATAATTTAATTCTAAAAACCTTCTATTTTCTCCTTTAAAGTAGCCTATAGGTTACGTAACCTAAGGCCTTATAGCTGCTAAGTAGTGTAGCTTAAATCTTTAATTAAAATTTAGCTAGCGTACTTTATTACTATAAAAATTAATTACTAAGGCTAATAGTCTATTAGCTTCTTAATTAAGTATACACTAGCTGTTAAAGCGTGTAATTAAAGGTAAAAAGGCTAGAAAAATAGGGCGCTTATAGCTGTAAGCTTTTAGCTAGAATGTCTATTTTTACACTTACCACGCGCGTGTGTACGCGTGTGTTACACGCACCGTTACTAGCTTTTAACCTAAAGACCCCTTATAAAGTCTCTATAAAGGTTAGGGTTAGGGTTGTTATAAGGCCTATTAAAGGTCCTTATAGTAAATAAAGTCTCCTAAAAATAGCTGTTATTTTTAACACCCCCTCTAAAGAGGTATTCTAAGAGCTAAAATAAAAAGAGGAATGCTAAATTTAAAAAAACATCTATATAAATCTAAATAAAATCATTTAAGAAAAAGGATAACTAATTTAAAAAGTCGAAAAGCAGGGCTCTTAGTAAAAGTTAAAAAAGGCTATAGTTAAATATAGCTAATTAAACAAAGTTTGTTATTAAAGTTAAAGGTTAATTTTAGTAATTATTTTAGTAATTATTTTATATTTTTTAAGTGTTTTTATAAGGATTTTAATGCCTTTAGCTAGGCGTTAAGATTTATAGCGATTGCTATAGGGATTAAAGCCCTATAAGCTCTAAGAAAATAGTGTGTAGGGGTATAGCTAAGGGCTTTATTAAGCTATTAGCTAGCATTTTCTTAGTATTTAAATAAGCTATTTTAGCTAGCCTAGCTAAGACTTATTGTCGATTATAATAAAATTTTAATAAGGTATGCTTAGTGTAGCTATAAAGTGCTAGATTATAGGCGGTCTTTATAGCGCCTTAGTTATTGTAAAAAATCTAAATAAAGGGCTTTATAGGGGCTTTTAGCTCCTTAAAAATACCCTCTAGCTACTAAAGCTCTCTAAAGGTCTTGTAGATTGTATCTAATTTAGCTTCTATAGTAAATAAAGCTATTATACTAGCCTTTTTACTCTTTTAACTTATAGAGCCGCTAGCTAGCTTAAATAAATATATATAGGTGAATTTAAAAGAGCTTCTATCTCTAATAAAATCGCTATTAAAGAACCTAACTAAGCCGTAGCTAATAGCGTTATTTTTTCTTAAATTTTTAAGGGGACCTTTATAAATTATAGTAAGGTTTTAAATACTAAAGAGGTACTTTAGCAGGCTTTTTATAGCATTTAAATGTTTTAAATAAGGACTAGCTAGGGCTGTAAAAAGCTACTGTAGTGTAAAAGCAACATTAAGCTTAATAAAGAGCATTAAGTATATAATAGTCCCTATTATACTTTAATATTCTTTAATTTTTTAGCTTTTTAAAGGCTTAGTAAGCTGTGTTTTTAAGACCTTTAGCTGCATTAGAATTCTAATTGCCTTATAATTTTCTAGCTTAAAGCGTACTAAGGCCTCTTAAATATATTGTTTTTAGTGGATTTTTAAGACCTTATTTTTTTAATTACGCTATATTTACACCCCTAAAAAGAATTTAGTAGGGCCCCTATCTTCTATAGAGTAGGCCTTATATAAAGCCTTTTTAAGCTATTAAATATATTATAAATTTAGCTCTATAAAGAGGCAATTATTAATGTAAGTAATAATAAACGTTTTAGTTACTAGATTATAGAATATAGTAGGGTTAAATATAAAAGGGCTAAAACTAAGGCTTTTAAGCACTTTAGTTAGCGTTTACTGCTACTCTTTAGAGCTTTACTTTAGGCTATAAAGGGTCTTTCTAAGTATAATTATTTACTTTTTAAAAGCCTTATAGCTATAGCTTTTAGCTAATTTAGCTAAGTGTGGATTTTATTTAATAAATTCTGTAAAACCCTTTAGAATTATTATATAAATAAGCTCTTTAAAGTGGCTATTTAAAAAGGCATTAATAAAGTCCACTTACTTTATTTCCTAGTTGTTTTAAGCTATTAAGGCTAGTAAGATTTACTAGTTAAGGGGAATATTAATAGTAGTAAAAGTATCTATATAATCTAACCCTTTTATTTATATAAATCCTTTAGTAATAAGCTATACTTTATATTTAAGAGAATTATTTTCTTTATCTCTCTTTATTTTTAATATTAAGCGATTTTTTAAAACCTTCTAGCCTTTAAGGACTTAGTCTGCCTCTATAAATTTAAAGGTTCTAGCCTTTAGAAGTTACTTAAATTTACTAAAAATTGCTTTAAGCTATTTAGCTTTATTTAGTAAATATAAAGCTTACTTCTAGGTCTTAGGCTTACTTTTAAGTATATTTTCCTTTGCTTTAAGTTGTGCCTTATAGCAGATTTAACGTACAAAAGCCCCTATATTAATATCTATTTTATCTGGATTTAAATTGTTTTTTAGGCTTAAATTGCGTTAAATTTAGTGAATTTTAATCCTTAGGACTAGGGGCTTGGCTAAGCTTATTTCTAACTATTTAATTATGAGGTATAGGGTAATCCTTATTACTAAGAATAACCTTATTTAGTTGTTTTTCCCCCTTTAAGGAATTACTCCCTATTAGAGGATTAGAGGGTTCTAAATTTACCTTAGCCCCCTCTATAATTATAGAGGGTTTTAGGGCATTTTTGTTAGGGAAATCCCCCTTTAAAGAGCTATTATTCTCTATAGAAAGCCTAGGGAGGCCGCTAGAAATAGGGCCTATAGGTTCTATAATTTTAAGAAAGCTAGTTTTTATTATAAGCCTTTTAAAGGGAATGTATACTATATAGGTCTTAAAACCTACTATAGTAAGTAGCCTACTAAGCACTATTTTAAAGGCTAGCTTTTAAGCTTTAAGTCTTTTTTCTAAAGGAATTAAGACTTTATAATAAGAGCCTATAGCTTTAAAAGAGCTATAATTAGGCATAAAGGGCCTATTAAAGTCGTTAGCTAATAATTATGCTAGGTACGCTGGTTTAGTTAAATTTATTAATAAATTTATAGAATTTATAACTGAAAAAAGGACGAAATTCTATAAAAATAACGGCAAACTAGACTAGTGTAGGGTAGCCTATAATCTATCTAAAATAACACAGATAGAACGCTTAGCTAATTTATTTTACTTATAAATATAAGGGGAAGAGGTTGTAAATTTTATCCCCTTTTTAGCTAGCTAGCCCTATAAAGCAGAATTAATTTCTTTACCTCTATTAAAATATAAATATTTAGGGTAGGTATTAAACTTATTCTTTAGGGATTTAAAGAAGCTTTTAATAGCTAAAAATATAGTAAGTCCCTTTTTATTAAGCATTTATAAAACCTACTTAAATCTAGTTTTTTAATCTATTAAAAATAGGTAGATTTACTGCTTATTATAAAGAGTAGAGCTAATTTTTACTGTATCCCCCTCTAGCCTATTTAAAGCTTTAGAAGGGTTAGAAATTAAATTTTTACTAGGTCTTCTAACTGCCTTAATTTAAGTATAGGTTAGGCAGTTAAAGTCCTTATTTTTAATACTAGTAAAATCTAGTATTCCCTTAGCTAATAAGCTTGTTTTCTTTAGAAGGTTAATCCCTAAATGCCTTAGCTAAATATACTAAATTCTAGCTAGTCTTAGCAATTTTTAGTATAAATTAGGCTTTAAAGGTTAACTTTTAGCACCTAAGCTTAACTTTTTAGGCCCTATAGGGCCTTCTTCTATAGCTCTCTACTAAGCTCTATTAGAGGATCTACAGGCCTCTTATTAAGGCGCCTGCGGTCCTAAGGGCTTTAAAAGACCTTTTATTGTTTTTAGGTCTTTTAAAGCCTCTAAAAATATAGTAAGAGGGTCTGCTAAAGCCTGTTATACCCCTTAAGAATTAGGCCTTAATTTAAGGGAATTAGGTGCTAAATTAAGGGAATTAAGGACCTAGCCTAGAGCTATAGGCATTAGAGAAGAAGGGGCTATAGTATTAGGGGGTTTTAGTTTAGAATCCCTTAATTCTTTAATTTTAATAGCTTCCTTAGCCTATAAGGGCTCTTAAAGAGGGATTTTAACCTCTATAGAGTAGCTAAAAGCCTAATAGTTAAAATAACTATTATAGTAGCTATAAAAGCTATTAGGTGATTTTAAAAGGGGTATATATAGGTCTTTTATTTAAAAGAAAAAGCTATATTTTTTAACATTTAAAAGACTAATATAAGACCTATTAGCTAAATATAGAGTATTTTTACTTATATATCCTCCTACTAAATAGTGCTTTAATCTACTAACTATATTTATATTTAAACCTAGAAAATATAGTGTGTTTTAAAGGATTAAAGGCCTATATTTAACTAGATTTTACTAGTAAAGCACTAGGGATTTAGCTTTTCTATATTCTTTAGGATATATAGGTCCCTTACTAGTAAAGATAGGCTTAGCTTCCCCTTTTTTATAAGGAATATAGCTTATAAAGTGCTCTTTAAAATTAACTAAATACACTATAAAGCCTATATTATAAAGAAGGGAGTTCTTTATTACTTTACAATTAAAATTAAAGGCCTTAGAGGGTTTTTTATTCTCTAGGTCTTTAATGCTAGCAACACTATTAAAATCACTAAAATTAGTGGATTCGCTGCTAATATTAAGGCTATTAGGTCTGCTAAGAAGCTCTAAAGAGCTATTAGTAAGGTTAAAATTACCTAATATAAATACGCCCTCCTAAGCCTTATTTTTAGCCTTTTTAAAGGATTTCTTAGGCTAGTTTTTGCCTTTCTTTTTATTAAAAGAGGACTTAAAATTTCCTTTATTTTCTTAGGGGTTATTCTTTTTATTATTCTTATTTTTATAAAAATTAAGGGTCTTATTTTCTTTAGAGCCTCTATATATAAATTCCTTAAAGCTTATAGCTTTATAATTTAAAGCTTTAGCTATAGTAAAGCTCTTATCTTACTGCTCTTTTAGTAGATCTACTATTAAAAATTATAAATTTAATGCCTTTATAGGGATCCCTAAGGCTCTATTAGTCCTTATAGTAAATTATTACCTTTTTACTTACTAAGGAAAAGTAGATTTTAATACTTATAAATATTAATTTACTTAATCTATAGATTCTATAGAAACGCTAGAAATTATTAGTTTAGCTAGTAAATTATTAAATAAAGTATTAAAAGCCTCTAAAGATCCCTTAAAGCCTTAGAAATTTAAGCTATAAAATTAAGAATATAGAGAGCTATATTATATTTTAGCACTTTAAGAATACTGCCTTTTTAAAAGGCTAAAGGCTTTTATTAGGTTTTATTACTAAATTATAGTAGCCTAAGGGCTCTTAGAATAGCTATCTCTTAGAAGCATAAAAATAATAGCTTAGTTAGAATTACTTAAATTACTAGAAAATCCCTTAGAATTATTTAGAAAATTAAGTATTTTTAAAGCCCTAAATTAAATTCCTAAGGCTTATTTCTATTAATTGTAATTTTCTAGTCCCTTTAGCCTTATAGCCTTTAAGAAGCTATATACCCTTTTATTAAATTCCTTAATAATAAAGTTATTATAGAAATTTAATATATTAAAAGCCTTATTTTAGCTTACACTTCTACTAGAATTAAGATCTTTTAGTAGTGTATTTACTAGTTTATTTACTAGGTTATTAGCTATAGTTATAGCTAAATCTTCTAATTTTTATAGAATATTAGAGATATTATTATTTTAGGTAGCAATTTACTAGTTTATAAAATTAACCTAAACCTACTTTTAGCTCTTAGCTTAAGGCCTTAAGTTTATAAAGTCTATAGCTACTAAATTATAGAGGAAGGAAAAGCTTTATAAAGTAGGAATTTATAGAAAAAATGCCTATAAAAGCTTTTATTTATAGGTTTTAGCCTTTAAAAATAAAAATATTTCTAAGGCCTTTATAAAAGGAAAGCTTCTTTAATATTTCCTTTTTATAGAGGGGAATACCTTTATACTCTTTTTATAGAAATAAGAGTTTTCTATATCTTTTTCTTTTTTATAGAAGTAGGAATGCTTTTATAATTTATAGATTCTATTTTTATAAAAGTAAAATTTCTTTTATACTATATTTCTCTTTATTTTATAAAAGAGAAGACTTTTTTTAGTAAATTTATTTTATTTTTATAGAAGGAATAATAGCTTTTAAGTCTTTCTTTAAGTCTATACCTTAATATAGAAAATTTAAATAATTTTTAGTAAATTTTCTCTTTATTTTATAAAATTTAGTGAATTTTTTAGTACTTAAAAAGTGCTTTTAGGCTTATAATTTATTAAAAATAAGGGGTTTATAGAGGCTTTTACCCTTTAAAATACTAAGGTAGTAAGGCTTAGTAAGCTAGTAGTTAAAAGGTCTCTACAGTGCTATAGTAGTTACTATAGGCCTTATTTCTATATTAAAAGCTTAATACACGCTTTTTAGTATATAAAATACACTAAATTTTAATTTATAAAATATAAGTGAATTTTCTTAGATTTTATTTAATTTATTTAATGTTATAGGTAGTAGGTTTAATTAATAGTCTATATAGTTATAAATAGCTATAAAGAGATAAGTGTTTTTCCTTATATATTTATTAAGCCTATTAGTGGATTTATATAGCTAGTAAGGGCTTATAAGCTACTTTTTATTTTCTATAAAATTTATTTATATAGGAAAATAAAAAAATAAACTTATAGCTATATAACTAATCTACTAATATATACATTAAAAATTTTACTTAGTAAAAATCTATATATAAAAAAATCCTAAAAATCTAAAAATTAGGAAATTTATATAAAAAAATTTCCTTTACTTTAATAATAATAAAACTCTTTATATTTCCTTTTTATAACCTTTAGTCCTTATATAATTTAATTTTAAAAACCTTTTATTTCCTTCTTTAAAGTAGCCTATAGGTTATATAATTTAAGGCTTTATAGCTACTAAGTAGTGTAGCCTAAATCTTTAATTAAAATTTAGCTAGTGTGCTTTATTACTATAAAAATTAATTACTAAGGCTAATAGTCTATTAGCTTTTTAATTAAGTATACACTAGCTATTAAAGTATGTAATTAAGGGCAAAAAGGCTAGAAAAGTAGGGCGCTTATAGCTATAAGCTCTTAGCTAGAACGTCTATTTTTACGCTTGCTGCGCGCGCGCGCACGCATGTGTTACGCGCACCGTCGCCAGCTTTCAACCTAAAGACCCCCTATAAGGTCTCTATAGAGGTCAGGGTTGGGGTCGTTATAAGGCCTATTGAAGGTCCTTATAGTGGATGAGGTCTCCTAAAAATAGCTGTTATTTTCAACACTCTTTAATAGTAAAGGTATATATATATATATACTATATATAATAAATATAAAAAATAGAAATCTTTTAATATTAAAAGGTATAAAGAAGTTATATTTAATGCTATATTTATATAGCTTTATATTTACTTACTTTATATAATAAAAGACTATATAATATTAATATATAAATATCTATACTTAATATATATATAGACTATATTACTTTCACTTAAATTAAAAGATATTTTAAAAAAAGTAGCGCTTTTTTTTATTTATAATATTAAGGCTTAGTCTATAGACTACTATATATTTAAGATATAGTATATTAAATAAATATTTATTAACTAAGAATTTTATATATAATTTAATATTAAATACTTAAAGATAGCTAATATAAAAGTCCTAGTAAATATAAGTATAGAAATATAATATATTTATTATATAATATACCTCTTTATAGACTATTTATATTATATATTAGTCCTTATAGTAAATTAAGCCTTATACCTTAAATTATAAAAGAAGAAGGTAGTAAGGTAAATAGTTATTCTAAGCCTTTATATAGGCTTAGTAAGCTCTATTTAAATATATATTAATATAGAAATATATAATAATTAAAGGTAACTTATTATTTAGTTTTTCTCTTAATGTTTTTATTAATATTTTAATAGTTTAAATAACTAATATATTTTTTTCTTATAGTTTTAATAAGCTTTATATTAAACTTATTATTTTAATACTTATAGTACTTAATAAGCTTAAAGTTAATAAATATATAAGTCTTAATTTTAATATATATATAATATTAATATTAAAAATAACCTTTTTTTTTAATTATTAAAAAGTAGCTTTTATTAATAATTAATAAATAAAATATCTTTAATATATAATATATATATTTACTTATAATAGCTTTAGTATAGTTTTATTTATAGTTTTAACTTATTTAAGTAAAAATTAAATTTTATATATTATTAATATATACTAAATATATATTTTATTTCTTCTTTACTTATAATATTTACTTACTTTTAAATTATATCCTTTACCTTTATTTTATTAATTATTTCTTTAAAGCTATTATATATTAAAATAATATAAAGAAAGCTATCTTTATTTATTTAAAGATAACTAAGTAATATAAAGTAGTTAATTATATATTACACTTATATTATATATATACTACTCTTTATAATTATAACTTTAATAGATTTAATTAAGTTCTTTATAATATAAGTATATATAATATTTATAGTTTTTTATATAAAGACTTACCTTAAATATATTAAAGAAGTAATAAATAGCTATAAAAGTAATAGATATTATTTATATTACTATTAAGTTTACTATATTTATATATTTATAATAAAATATATAAAATATTTATATATTATTTATTTTATTTTTAATATTTAAAGATATTAAATATAAATAAATTAGTTTAAAAGCATTATTATAGTATTATAGTAATTAAAAGAATAATAAATAATAAATTAAATAAATATATAAATTAGGTATATAGTATATATATATAATAACTTTTAAATAAATATTTATATCTTTTTTATATATATTTCTATAATATTTAATTACTTTATTTATATATTTTCTATATATTATATATATTAAATAATTCTTTAAATAATAATAAGTAAATAAAATTTTTAAATTCTTTTTAAATAATATTTAACTTAGTCTTTATATTTATATAGTATATATAAAAAGTTTTCTTAAATATAATATTTTATTAATATTTTATCTAAACTATTAGAATATTTTATTAATAAATATAATTTCTTTAAAATTATATAATATAGCTTTATTAATTAATTCTCTACTACTTATTTATTATATAGCTAGTATATATATAGTATATAGTTAATTAAAGTACTTTAGTTTTATATTAATATACTATATAGAATTAATATATATTTAATATATATAAAGGATTTTCACCGCTTGCTTAATTAGTTAGGTCGTGCTCCGCTCTAGACCTGACGCCAGCTTCGGTAGACATGAGATTTGCTGGAACCCCCGAAGTGCCGGGTATCGTCATCAAGCATCTGCGACAACCCCCTGCCTACTGCCTACCTAGTAGGTATTTATTTGGTCAAGTCGTCGCCCGGCATTGGCCGCCGCCTTGACCGAGTCCGGATTCGCACTGGCCCCTCGCATGAATCGTCGGCCGGCGGCTCGCCGGCCCGTGGGCATCGGGCAGACCGCCATTGGCAGGGACCTACATATCCCTTTGGTGTGATGTATGTACAACGAATGTCCCCGTGGACAAGGCTTGCATCTCCGTCGAGATGGTAGAGGCCGCCTGGACGGCGTCTTGGCGTTTCCGAGACGAAGTACTTGGGGAGATGATGCATAATAAACGCGCCTAATTAGCCTGCTTGGCGTCTCATGCCAATGATTCGGGTGGTATAAACAAACAGCTTGCTCCAGATCCCAGTGTATCATTCTGTGTTTCCTCGTCATTTTTTTCATCTCCAAAGCAAGTCGAAATCACCATCACCAGCCCCTCTGTTTAATTCATTGCCCGTTCCGCAAAATGAAGTTGGCTGTTGTTCTCCTGTCCGTTGCTGGTCTGTATGTTTATTCGCTCCCTTAAGCCGACTTAATTCCTAGAGCTCTCTTCCTCTCCTGCCCCTCCCCTCCCCCCCCCTAAACTCCTAGTTTCTTCCTTTTTATTGCTCTACACGAGTAGAAAAACGCTTGTTACTGACAATACCCTAGCGGCCTAGCAGACAGACACGGAAACTGCGACTGTTTTCTCCGTGGTGAACGTCAAAAAGATCTTAGCTACACAGCCTGTCAATCGTATCTGGACGCCACCAGACGCGACAAGCGTAACAATTGGGGTACGTCTATCCATTGTCCTTTTACCATGCTTTCTGGTCGATTCTGGTCTTGCTGACAAGCTCTCGCCCTTAGATGGCTACTCTGTACGTTGCCCCCCCCCCCCCATCCCGGCCGGTGCGAGTCAAGGGCAGACTTGACGCTCGTGCTTTCCACATGGCTGCCTTTGCTCTCGTTGCACCTACCGTTTTTTTTTTTTTTTTTTTTTTTTTTTTTTTTTTTTTTTTTTTTTTTTTTTTTTTTTTTTTTTTGCTTTAAGAAGAAAAAAAGAAAAGAAGAAACGCTTATATGGTTGTGACTAACACTTAGTAGTGCTACAGTGTTGCTAAGAGGATCCCCGGCGATCAGTGGGAGGAATATTGCAAAAAAGCAAACGACGACAAACACCATTTGACGACGAATACGGACGAAGTCAAGGGCCATTGCTGGCACGACGGCTTATAGAATGCATCACTGCCGCGTCAATGTCCATACAATGTCCATGTATAAAAGTGTTTTCCGACCCTAGCAACCAGCAGCAAAACAAGCCTTGTCAAGCCCTCACAAGCCGCGGACTCGTGCTTTGGAGTCAATTGCCGATACGTGGGCGCGATTGAAAGCATTGTGGATGATCCGGACCCTCTAATTAGGTAGTTGATAATTTTTTTGGTTAAAAAAAATCATCGTCGCAGGATTTCCTGCATGGGAGTTCCCCACGGCCTACTCCTGTGATCCGGAACCTTTCCCAACATCTCGCCGGATGCCCGTCCTATTATTGTTTTTTTTTTTAATTATTCTTTTATTGTTATCATCGGTATTTGCATCAATGCATTGACGGCGTCGACTGGATGGATTCTGAATTCGGCCGCCGTGCCTGGACGCTCGTGCTTTCGACGCGGGCTCCTTTGCCTCGTATGAGGGAAACTCCGTGGATAGCGGCGACTGACACCTTTTGGTGCGCCAATGACCCCAGAACGCGTTCGACGAAGGCGTCTTCCAGTCCAAGTGCGTCGAAATGAACGACGCCGCGGGAGCCACGGCCGATGATGTTGATTGATATGATATCACGGCCCACTGCTGGTGATGGGTGGCCAATGACGCCGCAGATTGGCAGTCACGTGCGCACGCGCCTGTCGAAACCCACCTGTTCTCCGTCTCTCCTGAGTCCTCCTCCAATAATGTGGACGGGCAGGACCCCACGCAAGCTCCCTTGCTCCTCATTTTGCCCCCCCCCCCCCCCCCTGACACCCCACGTTTTATTGTTGTATGTTGCACTCCGGTCCCGTCTAGTCAGTCGTGACAGTGTCTGCATGTGCACACAATACCAATCCGCGGAAATTCCATTGCACATTCTCAACGTCCTCCACGTCCTCCACGTCCTCCACGTCCTCCACGTCCTCCACGTCTTCTCGACCACCCTGTTCCTCGGCGAACTACCTCGCGTCTTGTCGGCTCTCTTTTCTCTTTTCAGTCCCCCGTTGAAACAATGGAAGCTGTGCAGTCGAGCCATCCTCCTCTCGAGGAGCGTCCCCTCAAGGACACAATCTGCCTGTTTGACGTAGACGGCACACTCACACCCGCTCGACTGGTACGAACAAGCAAACAAACAAACCAGAAAAATAAAATAAAAAAAAAGCCTGCCCTTTCCCTCTCACCCCCCCAACAAAAAAAACCCCCCCTTCATCTCTCTCGTCATACTCTCTTCCTGAACTCCGCTCATTAGGAAAAAAACCCCCACCAATGAATAAAAAATCAAACAGGACGCCTCCCCCGAAATCCTCTCCATCCTCTCCGCCCTCCGGAAGAAATGCTCCATCGGCTTCGTCGGCGGCTCCGACCTCGCCAAGCAGCAGGAACAAATCGGCCGGCCCGCCGGCGGCGTGCCCGTCACGACCCTCTTCGACTTCTGCTTCGCCGAGAACGGCCTCACGGCCTACAAACTAGGACAGGAGCTCCCCTCCAACAGCTTCATCCGCTGGATCGGCGAGGCCAAGTACAAGGAGCTTGTCAGCTTCATCCTGCACTACGTCGCCGACATGGACGTGCCTGTCAAGAGGGGCACCTTTGTCGAGTTCCGCAACGGCATGATCAACGTCAGCCCCGTGGGCAGGAACGCCAGCACGCAGGAGAGGAATGACTTTGAAAAGTTTGACAAGGAGGCGCGGGTGCGGGCCAAGTTTGTCGAGGACCTGAAGAAGAGGTTTCCTGATCTGGACTTGACGTACGTTGCCGTTCTGCTGCTTTCTCAAGCATCAAGTTTGGACTATCCTACCTCCCCCATAAAAAAAAGAAGAAAAAAAGAAACAAAAGGAAAAAGAAAAAGAAAAAAATACTGATCGTGCTCCGTGTTGTGTCCCCACCTCGGTTCAGGTACTCAATCGGTGGCCAAATCTCCTTTGACATCTTCCCCCGTGGCTGGGACAAGACGTACTGCCTCAAACACCTCGAGGACGAAGCCAAAAAACCAGGCGGAATCACCTACAAGAACATCCACTTCTTCGGCGACAAGACTTTTGAGGGCGGCAACGACTGGGAAATCTACAGCGATTCTCGCACCATTGGCCACGCCGTCAAGTCGCCCGAGGATACGATTCGCATTCTCAAGGAGCTATTTGCTCTGTAGGTTGGTTTCTGCATGCATGAGAGGGGGGTGGGAGGGTATATCCGAGATGTGATGAGTGTAAAGGCAGTGGGTCGGACGGACGTGAGCACCCGCATAGCCAACTCGTCGGTCGAATCACAAGCGTGGAGAGGCGGAAGAAAAGACGGCACCGGAAAGGATCCCGTATCTGGGCTGGAGACATGTGCTGTAGACGTAAGAAAAAGAAGACAGGGAGAAAAGAAACTATGCCGGGCGGTCAAAAGGGCCGCAGAGACGCGCAGAACCAGGCAGCGCAGCACAGCATATGCTCCTGGCATAGACGTTGAAACACGGAAAACTCGCGACACGTACTCTCCGGAGGCACCTTCGAGACGCTCGCATCCTCGGAAGTCCTACCTCCGTGATTCTACAGCCACTCTATCATAACCTCCAAGCCCTTGCTGTCATGCACCGTGTACAAAAGGGCATCCCTGAAAGTGCTGGGTCATGCCGACATGGGATAGACGGGATGTTGTGTTGGAGTCCTCGTCATGATGATGCTTGCATTCACGGTAAATAAAGAGGGGAGGGAAAAGGGGGCAGGGACAAAACCAATCCCTTCTAATCCAACGTCGCACAAGACAACCACGGCCATGTCTACTCATGTATTCATCCGATAAAGCCAGTCAAACCTCCCAGCGAGCCCGGACACGAAACCGAGCACTGGCATCCCGACCCTCGCTCAATGGTATTCGTGAAGAAAGAGCCCATGTACGCATGCTGCTCGCGCCAAAGACAAAGGAGAAAAAAAAAGGAAAAATAAAAAAGACTCAGGATGACTGCCCACCTCTTCTCGTAGTCCACACCACGTCATATCCAGGTATATTTTGCCCATCCACACGTGTGCACGGTGTAAATTTCTCAGTAGATACAGTGCCACGAAGTTTCCTGTACAAACTTTATCAAAAAAGAGAAATAAGGTAAAGAAGAAGGAGGAGAAGGGGAAGAAGAAAGGACGAAAAGACCAAAAAAAAAAGGCCACTCCCAGCGTGTCACCTCCCATACTCAAGATGCGGTATTATGACGGGCCCGTACTTGGTTGTCGCAGTATACGCCCCATCTCCCTGCACGACAAAGTCCACCGCGAGGCTAATCTTGGACAGGCCGTGCAGGCTGCCGTGCAGACTGCCATGCTGGCTCCCGCTGCTGATGCTCGGGTTGGGACTAAAGGGGCCGCTCTGCTGCTGGTTCACGGCCGCAGCCGCGGCTTCCTGGTCATAGGCCAAAAAGGCAACGTAGTTCCTGCGGCCCATGAGCTTCTTCATTTCGCGCGTCGCGCCGCTCGCATCGGTGTGGAATATCTCCATCATGTCCTCCTTTGTGTCGGAGACTTCGTGCGTCGACTTTTGGCCGTTCTTGGGCACGTAGAGCGTCTTCTGGTTGTGGAGAAGCTTGAGGATGTAGCCGCCCTGGGGGGCGCTGACGATGGGCGACGACACGATCTGGTACATGGTTTTGTGGTCGCTGGGGTGGGTTGGGTCGTGGACGAGGCCTGCGCCCGAGGCTGCGACGTCTATGATTGTTCCCGTCAGCGATGCTCTCCTCCTTCTTGTTTTTTTTTCGGCCTCTGTGTCTTTATCTGTCCGCGTGCGCGCGTGTGGGTTGGCTCAGCCCTTTTCTGGTGAAAGATATACACGTACCGCCTGACAAAAAGGTCATCCGGATGCCCTTTTGTTGAGCAATGCCCTGCAGCGTGCGGATAAAGTACGTCCTCTCCAGGTCCTTGGAGTCATGTGTCCACATGTCCTTCAGCACCTCCTGGATGTCCAGCTCACCAAACTGGTTCAGGACATTGCCCATCAAGCCGCCTTTGCCGACCGCCTTTTTCACCTGCGAGAAGCCCATGGCCACGGCCTCCTTGCCGCCGACAACGCCCGCCACCGAGCTCGTGACCTTGCCCAGGATGTTGTATGTCGTGTTGACGGCCTTTTTGCCCGCCGCGACGGTATTGGCCAGGCTCTCGACCGCGTCCAGTCGGGGGTAGACGAGAGGCACCGAAACCATCCACACCACGTGCTGCACGCTCGGTGGCAGCGTCGCCACTTTGGGGAAGATGCCTTGGTAGGTCGGTCCGGCCATGACACGCGCCTGCGTCCGCTCGGAGCGGCAGTCCGGGCCGACAACAGCAATGGCCGGTCCTAGGTATTTGACAAAGTGCCAGCCGGTGCCCGTAATCGTGAAGATGTCGTGGTTGGTGCTGACGTGACGCATGATTTCGGCCGTCGTGTGGTGTTGGAACAAAAGATACATTTCCGTGGCGATGCGTCCAATGTTCTTGAATATCGCCGAGGCTTGCATGTAGTCGGGGTAGGAGCCATATCCATCGAAGCTAAAGCAGGCAGAAGAGAAAAGTTGGCCCTGGGAACTGCATGTGGAGGGGAAAAGCAAGGAGACAAGAGTAATAATAGCAAGAAGAAGAAGAAAAAGAAGAAAAGAAGGAGAAAGAGAGGGCAACGCAAAGGAGAGTAAAAAATCTCCACTCACATGTCATGATCATTCATCTGCAAAATGTGAGGAATCTGAGCAAAAGCCTCCCGCAAAAACGGCTGGTCAAAGTGACTGGTGTAGAAATGAAAGTAGGCGTGCGCCACGTCCTCTTCGTGTCGGGCCGTCCATTGCACATTCTTCTTATTCTCCCGTCCGCTCATGGCCAGCCACTGCTTCAGCAGGGGCACTTCCTTCCAGAGCCTATCACCGTAAATCTGGTCCCCCAGGCCAAGCTGGACATGGAATCCGCCGCAGTCCACGTTCTTCTGCAGCACATCCTTCCACATAAAACCGACGCCGCCGAGGCGAGCTCGTTCGTTTTGCGACGTGCTCGTGGCAAAGTCATTGCCCGAGTGCGCGATGAAGCGCCATCCCGTCTCGTATCGGCCGGCCACCACGAACTCGTACCGTGTGCAGCCCATGTGTGATGTGACGGCATATGTCCACCGCTCCGTGCCGGCATCACTCATTACCAGGTCAACATCGTACTTGTAGAATGTCCATCTTTGGTGGGTATAGATCGGGCGTGGTTCCAACTGTCGTGGGTTGGGCGAAAGATCTGTGCTGAGGTGGACGTGAATGGTCGGCGGTTGAGGTGAGTCGGTGACGATGAGAATGCTTCCTATCCAAACACCGTTCTCCATGTCCATGTTGACATAGCGGAGGTAAGGACCAAAGTATACGCCATTCGTGGGCTGGATTCTGTACATTTCCACGCCCGCCCCGAGAGGCGGACCGGTGAACCCAGCCGTCGTGGGCGTTTGGGAAGCAACGCTCATGATACTCTCGGCATACCCCGGCGTGTGAGGCGAAAACAATGGCGATGCCATGGCCTGCTTGCCAAATATGGGCGAGGTCAAAGGATTTCCATACGTCGACGTGGTTGGTGAGAGTGGAGGCTGTTCGTGCTGGATAGGATTGGGACCTTTGGGGAATTCCCATTGCGTGGTCTGTGTTGCGAGGTGAATGTAGTAGTACTGTCCCGAATTCTGGTCTAGATGAGCTATCCAGCCCTCGGGCAGTGGAGGAGGAGACGCCGGGGTTTGAGTCTGCAGAGCTGTGCTTGATGAGGCAGCGGGCTGAGACGATGATTGTTCACTTGCTATTTCTGGTCTGGGGTCGTTGGCAAAAGCAGGATGTCCCGGATGCTGAAGTGCTGGCGAAACCAAGCCTGCTGTTGCTGCTGCCGCTGCCGCCGCCGCTGGCTTGGAGGGCGGCGATGAAGCTGAGGATGAAGCTGGCGGACCTGTCGCTACAGCCGTGGCAGTAGGCGGACTAGTCTGGGGCCGCGCAACTGTTGCTGCGGCCCCAGCGGCGGCAGCAGGGCCTTGCTGAGGTCGCTGCTGCTGCTTTTCCCGCGGATAAGCAGAAGATCCGTTCGGGTTGACGCTTGAATAGGCTGGAGGCGGCGTCTTGGTGCCCATGCGCTGGAAGTCCTGTTCTAGCACGCTGACCTGCACGGGAGGAGCAGCATTCGGACCGGCCGGGTGCTCCAAGCTACCCTGAGGGCCAACGTTGGAGTTATGTCCGGGAGGGTGAGTCAGCTGAGGAGGAGCAGACATGGCCCCAGGACGAGGCTCGGGGCTCGATATGACGTTCGCCCCTTGGTACACGGTCGGCGGTCCAGAAGGCGCTTGATCGGGGGTCTCTGTCGGCGTCCACGGCCGCTGGACAGGACGCTGGCTGCCATACTGTGCTAGTCTCTGAGCCGCAGCGGCACTCTGTGCCTGATGTGCCTGCAAGCTAGTGAGGGTTGCAGTTCCCGAGATGCCAGAGGCAGCATATCGGGCTTCTATGCCTTCACCAGGGACTTGCCCGGGCTCGACGATGGGAGTTTCGGGGGGGGGAGGAGAGCCACGATTGGCCCGCGTTGTGGAGTTTGAGGCAGTGGATGCGAAGCGGTTCACACGCTGATCGCCCGTTGCAGGCTGCTCACCGTTCGGGGGTTGAGGCGGTAATATGGATGAGGATGAGGACGAGGACTTAGATGAAGACGTTGATGAAGCATTGATTGGTGCGGGAGCAGCCGTCGAAGCACCGCCGGGGGGCGGATAGTATATCTTTTGATAGCCGGGATAGTTAGTGCCGGAGGCGTTTAGACGATTCTGTTCCTTCAAAGGCCGGGCGAAAAGGCCTTGGTCCGCTTCGGGACTCGACGGCGAATGAATGACCTTGGGCGAAGCACCTCGTCTCTCAGCCAAGCCAGGCCGCCTCTCGAGGGGGCTAGTATCCAGCCGAGGCGCCGTATCATGATAAGCCGACCCGTATGGCTTTGGCCGAGTTGGTCTGCGCACGTCGTCATCGTCTGGAAAAGGAAGCGGCGCCGCAGAGCTCGAGGCACCCGGTGGCAGAGGAAACGTTGGCCTGTTGGCGGGTGAGGCAGAGCTTCGACCAGCAGGCTCGGGACTTTTTGGCTTGAAAATGCGCAGCGGTTCGACGGTTGGGCTGTCACCGCAGTCCTCCGGAACCGGTCTGCTCAGGAACATCTCCTGGTCGGGTATTCCGCGACTTCGCTCCATCTCTCATAACAAGGAAATGTGGTGGTTGATCGTGAGTCGTGATTGTTGTGGCTTTTGGTTCTGGCGGAGGCAAGACGGCCCTCCAACACAGTTTCGCTTCGCCCTTCTCAGTACCCTTTTGTTCTTTCGTCTCTCGTCGTCTCCTCTCCTCTTCTTACTGATCCAAAGCGACGGGCAAAAGCCTGGCGTCCCAGGAAGGTTGCGCAGTTCGCGCACACACCCGTATCCCAACGGACCTTTTAGGAAATAAAAGGCGTGCTCCTCCAGACGGCCAAGTTTGGTAGGGGGGTTGTACAATGTACACTGCCCCCCAAAATCTGCCTCGGCCACGAATGACAAGAGGCACGGGAAGGACGAGGAGGGAACAGGAGAGCAAGAAAAGCGTGTTGGACGTCGCAAGATTTGGGAGTTCTCCAAGCCAAGCTCTAAGCTCTCAGCTCTCAGCTCTCAGCTCTCAGCTCTCAGATTTCCCTGGAGCTCGTCGCGCCTCGGGCGGGGTCCCAAGAACAGAGGCGGGAAACAGGACGGGTCGCAGAATTGGCCGCCCAAAGAGGTGGCCCCCTGCAGCAGGCGCACGCGGTATGAGACTGAGGTGGAAAATAATGGCAGAGAATAAAGAGTAACAAGGATGAATATGGGGTTGGAAGCAAACACAAGTCGGCTTGTGCGCCCCGAAGAACGAAGAGAAAAGAAGTCGGGCAAGTTCCCCTCCTTCTCCTCTGGTCTCAGCTGTCGCCAGCTGCTCGCCAGTTGCTCCTGCCGCCAACCTCCTGCCCTCCAATGCGCCTGCCTCCAATGCCTTGCCTGCTCCTGCCCCTCCATGCCGAGTCGAGCGAGGCACGGACTGGGCCGCAACGGCTTTCTGTGGGGCCAGAAGGGCAGGCGCATGGCCGGCGCCTCGCCGCGACGTCCTAATGGCCAGCAGCGGGGGTGCTGCCCCTGAGGCCGTTTAGCTACACTCCGGTTATCCCCGGCATGATTGGCCCGGGCGCCATGGTGCTATTGACCGTTGGAAATGCACAATGCACAATGTACATTGTACATTGTACCTCCGCAGCTAGGCGCCGAGGCTAAACGGTATCTGGATAGCGCATGAGGTCCCCACCGCGTCCACAAGAGAAGCGACGTCGAAGCGCCGGCAACCGACTGGCAATCCTGCTTCATGTCAGGGAACGAGCTTCATCGCCGCGCGACAAGGAGCTCTCACACACTCGCGCAATCTGTCGAGCCAACTCCCCATGGCCATATCGACAACCAATGTGCACCCAGCCCCCGCGAGCACCACCCAAAAACTCGGTTCGTCCAAGTCAGATCCAACGGACAGGCCGATGCGCAGATGACCACGAATCTCAGACGTGGGCGAACACTTTATCATCTTTGTCATCACGCTCAGTTGTTCTGTACCCACATACAAATACAGGTGCCTACCTGCCTGCTGCCTGCCGCCTAGGTACGGCAGGTAGGTAGGCAAGCAGGTGCAAGACATGAACAACTCCAATGCTGATTCTCGTGGGTCCCCAACTCGTCAACCCACTGAATCCACAACGCTGTTTGCTCCATCGTGTCCAAAAAAGCACATCATTCCTGCATCCATCATCCACGAACTGCGCCTTGTTTTTATTTTTCTCCGTCCTCTCCATATTCTGCCTCTGCATACCGCGATACTGTGGCGTCCTTTCTACCTCTTCTTGTTCTTGCGCTTGCTCGACGACTTGCCGGTCTTTTCCATGCCGGAGGACTTCGCCTTACCGAGAGAGTCGGTGCTCTTATCCAGAAGCTCAAAGTCCGAGTCACTGGGTGTTCTCTGAGCCATGTTGACGTCTTCGTCGGCTTCCGTGACTTCCGATTCGAGTTCGACGTCCTTTTTGGCAATAAATCGGCCGAGAGTCAGGTCGAAAAGATAAAGCGGAAGTCGGACAACGGCAGTGTCCTTGAACGTAGGCTGGGCCAGCTCATTGGGCTATTTTGTTTTGTACAGTTAGAAGCCGAGACTATCAACAAGCATGCATGTATATTGCGCCGCATTTAGGTGGCTGGTTTGGGGTGAGACAAGTTCGATACTTACGTCGAGAAGATACTCATTCAAAACGCCGTCTTCGTCCTCTTGTTCCAAATACACATCGCCGAGAGAATCCACGATGAGAACCTTTCCGTTCTCAGCAACCACCTTCCGGCGAACTCCAGTTGGGCCAGACGAGGCATCTCGAGAAGTGGTTGAGGTCTTCTTGATGGCCTTTCTGGGTCGTCCTCTGCCAGTTTCTTTCCTGGCCCCCTTTTGCTGCATACGGCGTTCTCTACGGTTCTGAGGAACCGGTGCGGGACCATCTTCTTCCTCACCAGTAGGCGTGGGGGGGCCAGACGACTGCGGCTCAAGATCGGGGATGCCAAGACTGCCACCCCAAGCAGTATCCCGGGCAAACTTGACATAGCGCTCGACAAACTCCCTGTGGCGTTTCCAGTTCATGAAGAGTATGAGATAGTGAACAGCACCACCGCCGACGAGGAAGAGGCCAAACATGACGGTGCCGAGACCAGGACGATATCTGTTGTAGTAGTAGTCGGTTCCTTTCCACAAAGGAAACCCATTGGCAAGAAAGTGATCGTAACGATCACGACCAGGTCCCTTCAGAATGTTGGCAATCAGCATGAGACGAGTCTGGCGCTCCGAAGCTTGCTTGACGGCTGCCTTGACCTCGGCTGAGGTTGGCTGCTTGACAGCGCCCTTGCCCTTGCCGCCAGCCTGCTTGATGCGCTGCGCTCGCAGATTCTGCGTGACCTTGTCGGGATGTAGAGCGACAGTCTTCTTGCGGTACGCCTTTTGAATATCATCGAAGGAGGCGGCGGGGGCCACACCGAGAATGTCGTAGAAAGAGGCGGCGGGATCGGTCTCGTGAGCAGAGATTTCATCACGGATTCGGAAGATTTCACGATCTGAAAGCGAGAGTAGTCAGCAAACAATCAGGTGTACAGCGGAGGCTACCGATAGTCACCAAAGAAGTAAAGGTACAGAAAAAGAAGAAGAAGGAGAATAAGAAGAAGAAAGGTCAAGCAGGGAGGGCGTTGCGTTGTCGACGAACCTTCTTTGCTCCATGCCGCCGTCAGGGGCACCAGAAGGGACAGCAGCCCGACTGAGAAGAAGGCAATCTTCATGACGGGGAAGGGTGACACGTAAGGCACGTATCCCGGGCACGAATCGCACAGAAGTCGAGAGGTGTTGGATGCGCAATCGAGGTATCCCGATGGAGGAAGACGGGAGACGGGAGACGGCAGACGGCAGACGGCAGACGGCAGACAGCAATGAAGGTCGACGGTTGGACGTGGCACAAGGCCAGGTGGCTATACAGGGGGACCCGGCTGCGTTCAGGGTCGCATCCGTGTTTTTGAAGGTGCACATGTGGCCTGCGGCTGCGCTGGGGCCTGGCCGCAGGTACCAGAGTACCAGAGGGGAGCCCCGTTGAGCACTGGGGAAGGTCCATAATCCATCGTTGATATGAGCCCACATGCCTCGGGCACGGTGCAAGTGCACACTGTATGGAGTGTGTACTTGCCACTTGGGCACTATCCCTTTGGTAAAAAAAATAAATAAAAAAATAAAAAAATAAAAAATAAAAAAAAACAGACCGTCCGTCAGTCGTGATCCTCCTCCCCGATTCCTGGACATTCCTCCATCTCCTCGCCCTCATACTGCATCTTGCACCAGAAACAATACCGATGCCTGCTGCGCAAATATCTCACCAGCTCCTCCAGCCGCTTCCCCGGCTCCTGCGCATCAAAAGCCTCCAGCTCCTCGTCCTCCTCGTCCAGATCCTCGGCCGTCACATAAGCCGTCGTCTCCCGCTTGCCCAGCGCCCGCTGGTCGTCCTCGTCCTCGTCCTCGTCCTCATACGTCGGCAGCCGCGAGAGCGACTGCTCCAAGTCGTGCCGCATCCGCCTGTCCCGCTCCTTTTCCTCTCTGTGCCGTACCATGCCACGATAGAAAACGGGTAGTGACTTTAGGGGCCGTGACCGTGACGCGAGGCGTGCCACTTTCTCGACTGACTCCTTTTCTTGTCCTTCTTCTTCTTGTTCTTCGTCCATTCGCTCGGCCACTCGCTGCGCAGCGCGGAACTGCTTTTCCAGTCTCTCGTCTTCGCGCTCTCTCCTGACCCGGTCGCGGTACTCCAACGGGTCGACCTTGACCGCCTTGACCTTGGTGTCTTGCTCCTCCATGGCCTCTTGTAGTTTCCTCTTCCTCTCGCTCTCCATGCCGATCCCGCCACGATCCTCCTTTAGACTGAGCCTGATGGGCTCCGTGACCGCATGGGTATCCCCGTCGTGCGTCGTCTTGCCCAGCCCGCCTCCCGTAAAGCCCATCTTGGCCATCATGGCAAAGCCCTTGCTCTTCTTGGCCGTCGGTGCATCCAGCATGGAAGTCGAGAGGGCCTTTTCCCGCGCCGCCGCCTCCTCCTCCAAGAGCTGTGCTTTCGACTTGACCATGCCCCGCGCAAGGGCTTCCTTCTTCAACCGCTGCGTTCTCTGCAGAGAAGTCTCCTTGGCTGATTTTGGTTCCTCAAAGGTCATGTTCATGTAGTCATCATCTTCACCATCACTGGGGACGGCATTGTTTTGTGAGGGGGGCATTGCGGCGCGGCTTCCAGCTTGCGGCGATGCTCTCTTGCAGAGCTACGATGGTTTGAGACGGTGAGCGAGCCCAAGGAAAAGAAATAGTTGACGCGGATGTCCAGGGTCACGAGTCACGGGGCGCCGAGATGATTGCGCAAGCAAGCCGAAAAGGGGAGACTGTTGCAACTGGACTGCACGAGGTAAGGATACTTTGAGATGGCGATGTGAAAAACCACCAGCGACCTGATCGGCGGCAGCTGGCGGGCGAGCAGAGTGGGTATAAGTACCTACCAGGTACTTGTGGATAGCGGGTCGCAGGTAATGCCGAACTTTTTACACCAAATTTGTATCAAAGTTTCCGAATTACTTGAACCTGTGGTAGCTTCATAGCCATCATAGGTACAACCACGGCAGGTCTCTGGCTTGTAAGTTCCTCAAGTACCTACCTGGAGCCTTCTCACATATGTAAGTATGCACGCACTTTACTCGACAACCATGATGCGACCAGACTCGAATGATTCTTTACACCAACCATGATTTTCAAGCTTCCATGAAAGGAACTTATACACAAAAGAATTAATGTAATGACACCCCATCTATTTGTTGTTTGCTCGTTTCCGCGCCTTCTTCTCCCGCTCGTATGCATTCGACTCCCGGCCTTCCTCGCTCTGAATTTCCGCCACCAACCTTTTGAACTTCTTCTCGTAAGCCTCGTCCTTGGCCTTTTTGATACGAAGGTTCTCTCTAGCCATGAAGTTGGCATCCTTTCTAAGCTCGCGCATCGCCCCCTTGCGCTCCTTCTTGTGCTCGGCCTTGAGTTTGGCCAGTTCAGCTCGTTCGCGATCGGGGTCGTAGTGCTTGTCAGGATCAAACGTCTCCTCAAACTTGGGTATATACGTCTTGATGGCAAGCGGACGGTGGTGATGGAGCTCCAGCGGCCGGCGAGATATTTGTGCCAAGCTTGCCATGCGGTGGAGTTTGACCATGAGTTTCTCCGCCTTGTCAGTGACTGGTGTAGGGAGGTGTGATCGGTTGGGTTTGCCTGTCAAGTATTTCAAAACGTCCGTTACCTGCGCAAAAGTCTCCAGGAATGCATCTTTTCCAGTCCACAAATCGGCAGCGGCATCCAATACGTCCAACACGGTGCTCAATGTCGATACCTTGGCCGACACTGTGGCGTCCATTGCGACGCAATGAGACAAGGTCAGCTTTCTCACTGCGGCAGCGGCTGCGTTTTGAACTCTCATGGCTGCTGGAGGCTCATGCCAGGGAAAGTTACCCAGCTTCTTATTCGAGGCAACGGGACACAGAGCACACAACGTGTTCAAGCAGAAGTTGGGCACCTCCGGAACAAACCTCTTCGAGAGCTGCTGGTATTGCAGCGACAAGATGGCAAGGTAGACGCCGGTGGAAAAGTCAGCCAGTGTTTGCGGGATCTTCTGGCCCAAAAATCTGCCCATGGTAAGCATTGCCGGTGTGACCACCTGATGGAAATGGTCAGACGTCGGGAAAATCGTGCCGACGGCCGTCAACAGAACCAGATCACATGGCTGTAAGGAGAGAGGACGGCTGTGACTGATTTCTTCAATATGGTATCGAAACCTCTTGCCAATCTCGGAAGGAAACATCTTAGAGAGTGAATGAATATGACGAATAAGACTCTCCAAAACGGAAAACGGAGGCGAAGATTTTTCATCCCAAGGTGAAGAGATGAAGTCGACCAAGGCCACGGCAAAGTTGCCAAGTTTTTCTTTGTTCTTGCTATCGAGTTTGGGGTGGTGTAATGCTCGGATTCGTTGGACGATGGTGGGTAAGTTGTCGTGAGAGTACGCACTGGTAATGGAACGAAACTCCTCGGAAGTTTGCGGACATGAGAATGTAAACGGCAAGCCATGCTCGTCCGACTTTGGCGTCGTATTGGCATCTGCTGCCCCAGTGGTTACTCGAAAGAGAGGATTTCTGGATTCCTCCTCGTTCAGTAAACCTCTGGTAAACTCATCTTCCTCGTCACCTTCTCCAGACTGAGTAATACCGCCATCGTCATCTTCAGATTCCTCGTCACTGTCCACAAGTTCCAGATCGGAGCCGCTGGCGACAAGGTCATCATCAATGATAAAGTCATCTTCGTCGTCAAACCCCAGCTCTTTAGCAGTTGGGCGAGCCTTGATGCCGCGACCCAAACCAAACCCGTCATCTTCGTCGTCCTCAACAGCGGTATAATCTGTTCCGATAGCCTCTGACTCTTTGTTCCTGCCACCGTCGTCTTTATCGTCGTCCTCGTCATCGTCGTCTTCGGTGTCCGTTACCTGTTCGCCCATCATTCGCCTTTGGCGTTTGTCTTCCAGCTCCTTTAGCCGTTTGGATTCATCTTCTGCCTTTTCCTCTTCTGTCTTGGTCCGGTCGGTTGGCTGGGCACGTCTATCCTGTGCAAGCTTCTTTACCTCAAGATCAAAATTCCGGTCAAATGCATCCCTGTCGACTCCGGCGATTGCGGATCTGGGAGCCACGTCCGTACCGCTCGCTCGCGTGGCACCTTTTGAGGAGGAAAGGAGCATCTGGAGGCCTGATAGTTCTTTATCCAACTCCGCACGCAAATCCTCATCGACTTCTTTGGCAGCTTGTCGCTCATATTTGTGCATCTTTGATTTGGCAATAAGCTCTTCCATGACCTCCTTTTTTGTCTTCTTTCTCTCTGGCTCGCCGTTTTCTGAGCCATCCTCATCTCCAGCTGATGCTAAAGATCGCAGACGCTTGAGTCTTTGCCGTTCTCGAACGGAACCGTCACTGTCGTAATCGAGCTTCAAGTCGTCTTCTTCAAAGTCATCGTTCTCGAACTCCAATGTTTTGCCCATATGTGTCAGGCCTTCCATTGGGACGTCGTCTTCCAAGTCAAACAAAGACCCCTTCTTGTGACTTCGTTGTTTTTCTCTGGCGAATCGCTCAAGCATCTTGTCTTCAGGGGCCATTGTGGGATCGTTTTCACCGAATCTTCTGTCAAGAATTCCTCCGACTTTGTTGCGTCGCTGCATGTCGACCAGAAGAGTTTCTCGTCTCTTCAAAGTTGGTTTCCATGAGTTAGTAGCTATCATTTTCGGATAAATGGGAAGGCTCATGGAGAGAACTCACTCTTTCCTCACCCATGGCTTTGGTCACACCAGGTCTTCCTCGAATTCCTTTGGCTGCGTCTCCGGTAGCGACACGATTCGAAGTGACTTCAAATTTCGGGCCTCGGGCAGCATGTTTGAGATCGAAAGGGTTGAACTGTTCACGAATGCCGTCCAGAACGACACCACGGTGTAGCCGCTTGTCGTTACGGGCCTTACCCTCCTCGGCATTCTTGCGTCTTTGTTTCTTTGATTGTTGCGGTCCAACAATACCTTGCTCTCTCAAGGACGCCTTGAGGCGTTTGAGCTGCGATCCAGCCATGGTTGCAGTACGTCGACGGCCTAACACCGACTCACCTCGGATGCGACTGGTGATGTCGGGCAGATGGGCACTGCAGGCAAGCAATGGCAATGGAAATTTTTCGAGCCAGTATGATTATCGATAAGGAACGTGGGGCCAAGACCCGTAGTGCGAGTCGCGAGGCGCGACTAACTTGATTTATTCAGGCTCATGCAGGTGAGCTAGTCCTGACACGGATGAAGATTTTGGCGGTGGCAAGGGGCAGAATTGGACTGGCGTCGCGGGTCTATGGGTCTATGTGCATGTACTGGGGAGAGAGACTTGGAATCTCTACCTACGTACTTCTTTACTCAACAAAGGCGCATGAGCCAACAGACCATGATTACTCAATTTATCAAACAATAGTGGTATCGATGGGTTGGAAAGAAAATATTGTCCTGTTTTCTCGAGATGAGAGGGTGCTTCTCATTAGTATTGGGCTTGCTGCCTTGGGCATTATCGGTACGGTAACCACCACGTTGGAATACATCCGCGATCAATACGAGATCCCCCCAAAGGAGCCCAAGACGCAATACATCACACAGGAAACAGAAGACTCGCTTGAATTGAGCACTCTGGAGAAACTGCTGCAGCACCCCAATTATTCAATCAAAGAGGTGGCCACCAAGATCCTTTGCGACCGAGCCGTCAACGACAGTGAAACGTTGCTTGCCTTGCTTTATGGTATTACTCGACCTGATTATGAGGAACGCATGCGATGTCTACGGGCGTTGGCTTTATTGACAGGCCAAACCATGGGTATGACCACTATTGTCGCTCCGGCCGGATTTCATTCTTTTGCTGACCACTGTAGGTCTCGATGGACTGTCGCAGCTCAACAATGACAAAGCTTACTCAGCACTCGTGAGATCGCTCGAGTTGTCTTTGGAGGACGCAGAAGTTCCAAATTTGACGAATTATCACTGGGATGAGTACTATCTTCGGGACATGGCTGAAAGATTCTGTCTCATGTTTGTCCACGAGCTCATCAATAAATACGGGTCGAATGCACTTGTCAAGGCCAAATTTGTTGAGAAGTGGCTAGCGAAGCAACGATGGGGAGAGAGTCCAGAGGCTCGCCGCCAGAACTTCAAATGGTACATGAGTCTCAAATCCAACAGAATCGTGGACATTGTCGAAAGGATCAAGCATTCAAAACGCGGTTTGCGTGCTTTGGAGAGGGCGGGTTTGATGGAAGAGAGTAAACCCAAGAGGCGGATTAAGGGATTGCCTGATGTTGTTGGGGAGCCCGGGCAACACACCACGGCAGGCAACGAGTCGAGCATTCACATCCGTCGACCAATCCGTGAACAATCGATAGAGGAACAACGACTACGACGTCAGCACCGCGAAGCCATGGTCCTCAACGATGGCACAAGACCCCTCGGAAGAGAGGACATTATCGAAAGGGATCATGACTCACCGTCTTGAACAGGCATGAAATAACGCGACCACCCCTGAACGCTGCAGGTTTTGTGCCTGCCACAACAAGGCGACAAGAGCCCAGGTAGAGCTGTGTGAAGCCACTAGTCTTCGTCCCGAAGCATCTGCTCTGTCATGGTCAGCAGGCACGACCAAAGCGTGCCATGGATTCATTATGACGGGTTTCGAGTCAACGCTTTGCGTGTAGGGAGATGCCGTCGCCAGCATAACTCGGTGGTTTTTGCCTTGTCCTAAAATAAGAAATTTTCATGGGGACACATTGTCATTGGGAAATTGCTGTCTTGCAAATTCCGTAGAGCACTGTCGCGCGGTTGAAGGCAAGCAACAATAGAGCGGGCAGTCATCAAGAGCATCAGTCAGCAAAGCGACTAAGCATCAAAGCGACCAAGCGTCTAAAGCGACTCAGCGTTCAAGACAATTAGATCACGTCCGAGGGCCCCTTTTCCGACGCGACACGAAGTTGTTATTGGCATGTCTCGGCTATAGTTGGGTGGCTCCGTTCGGAGACATGGATGGATAACGTGGCAGCAAAAAGCCAGGCAGTCGTGTAAAAACACTCGTTCTGTATTACTAGACAAATTCAAGACGAGTCTACATGACGGAAATGGTGACGCCTTTATGGCCGAAGCACAAGTACAAGCGATGAGCGTACACGCGAGCAGGACGAGACTGTAGAGACAATGGGTGGTAAAGAATTCCGAAGCCTTTTACATCAAAATTTTGGGGCAAAATGTTCGGGATTACCTGACTTGCGGTAGCATGAGGGTGTTCAAGGCAACTACCTACCTACCTACTTACTTTTATCTACCTACTTGGTACCCAAGTAAGTGTTAGGTAAGTACTTAGTTATTAAGTACTTGTCTACTTCAGGTATTTGGTCACCTGAGGAGCGAGCGCCACAAGGGAATACCGGACGGATACAGAGACCAACGTGTCTGGTTCTCAGGACTCGGGAGCTTCAACGTTCCCACAATACACAGGAGGACACCAGACACGACCGCAGTGCGGTGCACAGATGCTGGATGTTTCAATCTCGTGTCCTGCAGGGCGAGGAGACCCGCGGCGTTGGCAGGAAATGCAAGCAGGGGTGTCACGCCGTTGCTCGCATGGCAAGCTCGTGGCTTGGTCTCGCAAAAAGGACAGTGAGCTGATGGGGTTCACTTTGTCGAGCATTCCGCGGCTCAGCAAGCCGGTCGTCGCTCATCTGGGCGGCCTTGGCTGAAGGGTTTCCTTTTTCCTTTTTCCTTTTTCCTTTTTCCTTTTTTTTTCCTTTTTTTCCCCTCTCTCTTTTTTTCTTTTTCTTTTCTTCTCCTCTCTTCCCCTTTTCCCCCTTTTTATTCTTTTTCCCTTTTTTTTTCTTATTTTTCCGCGGCGAGCAGCGGCCAATTTGTACTCAGCGCGCACTCACTCCTCAGTCCTCGGCCCCCTCGGCCATCAGACTGGAGGATGGATGAATGAATGCTGTGCGCGGTCTGGTGTCAACCGACGTCGACGGGGCAACAAAGACTGGGCCAACAGTGACGGACAGGCTTTCTGCAGACCGAGGCACTTGGCATTGATGCGCTCGTTTGTTTCCCCGTGGCAACGCAGCGGTCGACGGATCTTGGGTTCGGCATCCGTGGCGCGAGCGATGCGACGAGATGCACTGTGCTGCTGCGACGTTGGACGGCGCCGCATTGGGCCAACTGCAGTCAGGCTACAGTGTGCACACAGTGTACACTGTGTAAACGGCACAAACCCCCGTCAGCACCCAGTTTCATGACATGTTGTACAACATGCTGCATGTCGCCCCCGCATCCGCGCACTTGAGTCTTGACACTCGAGACGGGTGCCGCCAGCTGGCCGGCGCGGATAGTGGATACTTGGTACTTAGGTACCTAAGTAGGTACCTAGTAAGTAGGTAGTGGATAAAGCTTGACATTGGCGTCCACATGTGCAGTCATGCGCCGACTCTCGCGTCCGGGCTAGGACTGGATGCTCGGTGCTTGCCGCGCCAGACTGGACGGACGGCTCTGGGAGAACAACGGCTGACCTGGCTGGGGGTTCCTGCATGTGAACAATTCGATTGATTGCCGTGAAACGAGTAATCCATCCGTGCTCCGCGCAATAAGACCAATGCTTTGCACCTCTTGATTTTTCCTCCCGTCTCCCACGTCCCTCTCTCCCTCTGCATCAGCTTCCCGCTTACTCTTTGTCGCTCTTGTCGCCCCTCTTCTCGTATGCTATCGTTCTTCTTCTTCCTCCTCTTCCTCTTCTGCCTCCTCTTCTTCTTTTCGACATCTCTCTTCTTCTCTTCTAGTCGGCGTGCGGATTCGGCTCTTGGGCGGCTAATCAGCTGGCTTTCATCACGCTCTTTGATCGAATTCAACCAGACCAGACCCCGGGCCAGACGATAGCGACTAGCTCGCCTGCGGCTGCTGTTGCTGCCCACGCAAGTACGTTTTTTTCTCGGGCCGAGAGAGCCTTGGCTGGCACGTTGCTTTTCTCTCTCTCTCTTTTTTTTTTTTTTTTTTCTTTTACCCTCTCTTTTTTACCCGCGGGTTGCTGGGTGTCCAGGGTCCCATTGTGGCTTCCTGGCGAAAACAAAGCAAACGGCAATAGTCACAGCAGAACTTGCCCACATTAATACTATAGCTGCTAGGTCAACCAGGTACCTGCTTTGCTAGGTGTATTGCCGCATGCACACACATGTATGTTAAATAAGCAAGTACCTACTTTAGGTACTGTGCATACATGCTGTACCTGCCAATACACGCAAAAGAAGGTGCACAAGTACCAGACACGTCCATCCACCATTCAGACATATATGTGGGCACGGCAGCCACGACTTGCCTTGCGGCTGCTCTCCACCTTGTCCTTGCCCGGTGTGCGTTGCACTTGACGTAACGGACCAGCCCTCGCGCACCAGACGACTTAAATAATCCGGGGGCACGCTTTTAGTCTTGGCTCGATCTGGCCGCCGCCTCGCCATGACTTCCACCGTCACCACCACCACCACGACGGCACCATCGAGGACGTTGCGCCCCAAACCATCTTCGTCGCGCTCCTTGCGAGGCCCCTTGGCCTCTGCCTCGACCCCTAACCTGAATTTCTTGTTCGCAGCGCAGGCCAAGCTCCTGCCCCCCGCCCTGTCGCGCAAGACATCCCTCGTGGCTCTGACCCCTACCTCCCTCGCCAGCATCCCCGATGTCAGCGAGAGCTACGCGCTTGACACCGTCTTGAGCGAAACGTCGTCGCCACTCTCCATGGCTCCCGCGACGCCTCTGCGGCCCTCGGCCGACGACCTTACCATTGGCGATGTCGTCGATGTCCCGGGGGGCATGTTCGGCACCGTCCGTTTCGTCGGCACCGTCCAGGGGAAGAAGGGCGTTTTTGCTGGGATTGAGCTTGACCCGGATTTTGCTTCCAAAGGAAAGAACAACGGTGATGTAGACGGGTACGTACTCGCGTCGCTTTGACATGCATACAAGTATCTTGACGTGGGCCCTAACGTGTTTCTTTTCTTTTCTTTTCTTTTCTTTTTTTTGGCGCCAGAATCTCCTACTTCACCACCTCCGTGCCAGGCTCCGGCATTTTCGTCCCAGTCTCCAAGGCCTCACGACGAGATTCGGCAATCGGCTCGTTCCCAATGACACCAACACCACATGCGTCTGGCACGCTTAATGCCACCAACGTCACTCCCCCCGGCCTGCCGAGATTCAGCGCATCCGTAGGACCCGGAGCAAGAGTACCGAGCCCACAAGGCAAACGAGCTCCGAGAATCTCCCTTCCGCGTCCCGAATCCCCAGTCCGTCGTACTCAGATGGCTTCTGGTCCTCGCCCGTCCATTGCGACACCTGCCCCCAAAGCGCCCGTGAGATACGGAAGCCCCACCAGCACTAGTCGGTTTTCCCAGAGTGTCCGTGGAACGGCTGGTGACCCAAGTAAGATGCCATCTCGACTTGATCGAAAACCCAGCTTTGGCCCCCGCAGTGTCTCAGCTCTGGGATCCGCTCCATGCTTCGATGAGATCTCGATTCCCTCGATGCCCGGCAGTCCCCAGCGCGGGAGACTCAACGGTCTAAGTGGTTCCATGTCCGTCGCAAAGCTGCGCCGGCCGGCGTCCCGGGCTACTACGGCAAATGAAGAAGAAACGGAACGTCTCCGCTCTCAGCTCGAGGATCGTGATAGGCAACTGAAGGAACAAGCGGCAACGTTGGCAGAGATGGAGAGCAGCCTCACCGAGCTTCAGGGCCTCATAGAAAACACGGAATTGCCAAAGGCGCGCCGGGACAGTCTAGATGACAAAGACTCTGCTCAGCTGCGGGCCATGCTTCGTGAGAAGAACGATAAGATTGCACTCCTTACCTCGGAATTTGACGCTCATCGGGCTGATTTCCGGAGCACCATCGACACGCTTGAAATGGCCAGCACAGAAACCGAACGAGTGTACGAGAAACGAATCGAAGAGTTGGTGGGTGAAATCCGAGAGCTGGAAGCCAGGAATCTTGATGTTGATTCCGTCGCGAGCCAACTGCGGCAGCTTGAAGAGCTTGTGCAGGAGCTCGAGGAAGGCCTAGAGGATGCCCGCCGAGGTGAGGCAGAGGCACGGGGAGAGGCAGAGTTCCTCAGGGGCGAGATCGAAAGAACCAAAGCTGAGCTCGACCGCGAGCGGGGAAAAACAAGCGCCAACGGTACTTCTCATGGTGACGACGGCAATCTGAATCTGTCCAAGGAGCTGGAGCAAAAAGAAGATGAGATAAGAGGACTCAAGGCCATTATCCACTCGCTCAGCAGAGATTCCGTTGGCGACGCGGAGGAGCGCACGCCTACACGACCCTCGGGCCCATGCATGGACGAGGACGAGGACGCCAAGGTCGCTCGCGAAGGACTGGAACGACAAATAGCCGAGCTACAGACCCTCCTGGACAAGAAGACTAGCCGAGAAGAAGAACTGGAACAAGAACTGGACGCTGTGCGACGAGGCAACCCCGCTGCGCAGTCCAGCCCGACTCATCGATCCTCTCAGCGAGACTCTCGCGACACCGTCATTCCGACTTCCTCCTTGGAACCTCGGTCTCCGGAAGCCAACCACAAGAGGGAGGCGAGCCGTAGGCGGGCAAACACATTGGACACCATGGCCGAGAGCGACGCGTACTCGAACGCCACAGAGACTAGCACGCTCTGGTGCGAGATTTGCGAGACGGGTGGCCACGACATTCTGACATGCACCAATGTGTTTGGGCCCGAAGGTGCCAAGACCGCCGGCGATGTCGAGACAGACAGGGATGTCGCGGGGGAAGATGCCAAGTCACCCGTCACCTTGCGCGGCGACGATGCTCATCCTGCCCCCCTTTCCACCAAGCCCAGAACGGCGGCACGCGTGGCCCGGGACATCAAGACGCTACCGAGCCCCATGGATTTCGGCCCGGTCGCAGGCAAGGAGAGTGGTATCATGGATCCCGAAAAGTGGTGCGCGATATGCGAGCGCGACGGACATGACAGCGTCGACTGCCCCTTTGAAGATGCGTTCTGAGCCCGGGCCCTATTTCGGGTGATTTGTTTCCTTTCTTTGCTTTTCTCTTCTTTTCTTTTCCTTTGTTCTTTCTTCCTTTCTTTCTTTTCCTTTCTTAATTTTTTTTTGAACACAGGTCAAAAGCATTCAGCGCGGAGGAATTGGAGGACGATTGGTTGTGAGTTTTGTGTTATAATGGGCGTAATGTTACCGCCTGATATTGGTTTCTGTATCACTTGATGCAGCATCGTTTGGACTATGGGCGCCTACTTGGAAATATCACCCACCATATCCCAAAAGGTTCGGCATCACTCACAACCCAAAGTAAGCTCACGATGCACGGGCGGCGTTGTGCGTTTGTGTTTGAGCAGCATAGGGTAGTCCGTCCAGACTGCCAATTGGGTCTCCTCATAAGCCCATGTTGGTCAAATGAGAGGCATGCATGGACGATTTTAGCAACGGACTGGATAAGGCAGAGTAAGGGGAGGTAAGGAAAGGGGAAGGTGGCGGACTCGATGAGTCGGGAATCGAGCAGTCGGGGGATGAGCTGACGTCGTCTACGCACCACCTGGTCGGACGGCCAAGAGCGTGCGGATGCCAGCAAGTGTTTTTTTCACTGCTGCATGCATTTTGTAAACTCAAAACACCCACGATGGCATGACGACGTTCCTCACCCAAAAAAGAAAAAAAGAAGAAAAAAAATCTACTTGTATTACCAAAGCATCCTTTATATTATGTCCTTTACTGCGGCCTGCAAGTACTGAGCAACCCGAAGTGGTTCGAGCAGGCGTGATATGAGCAATTGATAAACTGCACACCACACATACTGTATGTGCATTCTGAACACCAGTCCGTGACTACCTCCCTCCCCTATCAATGACGCATCACGCAAGCTGCTGGGGCTGACGACCTGCGTGCTGGATGCGGAACGTAACATTTTTGGGCATCGACAAAGAGAAAACTACGTTAATAGTACAAGTGATTAGGCTTCTAGGGGCACACTAGGTTCCGGCTTACTTGCGTGCCCGGTACCTTCGATACTTAGATACATAGGTACTTATCTACTATTAAGTCGATACTTCCTAAGTACTTCCTAGGCAGGTACTTTCCACCGAACTACTGGCCAGATATACACCTATAGTTTTTAGAGATACTTACTTTAGATATATTCCTAGGTATCCAGTAGTGGATCTTGGGCCACTCAGAGCCTTACATCATTGGCACCGCCACACAATCGACTTTCTTCGATACACTTCCATGAGGCGCACAGCCTTGGGGCTGACCCCTGCAGCCTTCTTCCTCTCAATCTCCTCTACGACAAAGCCGCGATTTATTCTCTAATCCGTCCTGGCAACCGCAAGAGTAAATTCCGCCGCAAATTCTCCTTCTTCTCATCACCGCCATCGTTTCCCGTGGGCTCAGACGTCCTGTCGAGGAAGTCTACTCAGACAAACTCCTCTCGTTTGCACTCGATTTTCTCTGATTAGTCTTTGTTTTGCGCAGAGCGAGCAAGTTACGCAAGAGGTAGGTTCCCACGGCTGCCTGGTACGGATATTGCGATGCCTCCACATGAAACGGATATCCTCGAAAATTTGACGTCGTACATGACGATTCATCGAGGAGCTTGACGACACTTTCCGCAAGCTTATCCGCGGATTTTTATCCCGTCGCAAGTGTCGCTCGACTCGATCGGCTCTGCTGCTTGCAAGTGCCGTCGCAGCCCCGGTTCGCCTTCGACCAAAATTGGCAAATTTGTGTGGCACCTTTTGTCTTGACTGAAACCGACCACCGCCCTGCGTCGATTTGCTTGGTGCTTTGACGAATACTAACATTATTTTCCCTTTCGTCCTAGTAGAATCGAAAAAAGTTGCTACTGTTTTGTCATCGCGATTCGAGACTTTCAAAACCGTCACCCCCCCTAACAACCACTATCGGCGTCGGCATCTATCGTACCACCTAGTTCAACATCTTGGTAAATAAACTACCAAGCCTCTGCCATCATCATGGTTAAGGAGACAAAATACTACGACACTCTTGGTGTACGCACCTCATATTCTCCCGAAGCCTAGAGCACACTTGGCGATGTATTTCTAACTATTTTTCACCAGGTCGCTCCCACCGCGACTGAGCAGGAGTTGAAGAAGGCATACAAAGTTAATGCGTTGAAATACCATCCTGGTACGCCAAGCGGGGTTTTGGCCCCCTCTCCTCCCTCACCTTTCCAAAGATGGATACGTTTTTTTTTTTCGTTTCGCATTGTTAGCCTTAACAGCTGACACCCAATCTCAGACAAGAACGCACACAACCCCGCTGCCGAGGAGAAGTTCAAGGAAGTCTCCCACGCTTACGAGATTTTATCCGACTCCCAAAAGCGACAAATTTACGACCAGTATGGTGAAGCTGGTCTGGAGGGTGGTGCTGCCGGTGCTGGTGGCATGGCAGCCGAGGACCTGTTCGCCCAGTTCTTTGGAGGAGGTGGCTTCGGCGGCATGGGCGGCATGTTCGGCGGCATGAACAACCGAGGTCCTCCCAAGGCTCGCACCATCCACCACACTCACAAGGTCTCTCTCGAGGATATTTACAGGGGCAAGATCTCCAAGCTGGCCCTGCAAAGATCCATCATTTGTCCCAAGTGCGACGGTCTTGGAGGCAAAGATGGTGCTGTCAAGAAGTGCCCGGGCTGTGATGGTCACGGTATGAAGACGATGATGCGTCAGATGGGTCCCATGATTCAGCGCTTTCAGACCGTGTGCCCCGACTGTAATGGCGAGGGTGAAATGATCAGAGAGAAGGATCGCTGCAAGCAGTGCCAGGGCAAGAAGACAATTGTCGACCGAAAGGTACTCCACGTTCACGTCGACAAGGGTGTTCGAAGTGGTACCAAGGTCGAGTTCCGGGGCGAGGGCGACCAGGCTCCCGGAGTCCAAGCCGGTGACGTTGTTTTTGAGATTGAACAGAAGCCTCACCCTCGCTTCACTCGAAAAGACGACGACTTGCTCTACAAGTGCGAGATTGAGCTAGTCACAGCTCTTGCCGGTGGTACTATTTATGTCGAGCACTTGGATGACCGCTGGCTCAGCATCGACATCCTGCCGGGCGAGGCTATTGCTCAAGGTGAGAAGGCAAACTCCTGTTTACGTGACCAGCATTGATGGAGGACACGCGAAAATGCTAACTGGAACCAAAGACTCCGTCAAAATGGTTCGAGGCCAGGGCATGCCCTCATTCCGACACCACGACTACGGTAACCTGTACATCCACTTCAACGTCAAGTTTCCCGAGAAGGGCTGGACTCAAGATGACGCTGCCTTTGAGGCGCTCCGCAAAATCCTACCATCGCCATCTGTCCAGAACGTGCCTCCCGCTGAGGCCATGACTGAGCCTGCCGATCTGGAGGACATGGACTCTTCGTCACAGAGCCGAGTCTTTGGCAGCCCCGGCGCGGAAGATGATGATGAGGATGCTCATCCTGGCGCGGAGCGCGTCCAGTGCGCCTCTCAGTAAAGCGCATCGCGGAACCACGACGTGGCAGGCAACGTGTCGAGGCAATTAAATCATCGTCGACGTTCCGGTCAACAGCATGACAGAGCTCTATCGATTTCCTGAAGAGAAATTGGAACGGAATAGTTATGTCAGAGATCATGCGCTGGAAAGAAGGCAAAAAGAAAAAGAGAACAACAAAAAGACTAGCCAAGATAGGAAGATGGTTTTGTGAGACAAGGAGCACAATACCGGCACGAAAAGCTTCTTTACCTACACAGCGATCGCATTCGCGATCTCATTGATATCATATTGGAGAAAGAAGAGCGAGTAGGATGCTTGGCCCACTACGGGCGCATTATTTGAATTCATGACGCATGATGGGGGGTCGGTTTTATGGAAGGGAGGGTATGGTGGTGTGCTTGAAAGTCGTCTTCTGCCATGGGAGACGGAGCCTTTTTTTTACGATCAATTCGGATTGATTGGCGTTTAGAGGATATAGACGATTCGTATGAGTTTTTGTTGTTTCAGACCTAGACTCGTCGCACATTGAATTTACATGAGTGGTTTTGTTTTAGTCGGCTATATTGCATAAATATGCTGGCACATCTCCAACGCCAAGTCACTGCTGTGTCATGGTGGATGGTGACGGTCCCTCGGCGTCGACATGTTCAACTGCCGCTGATTCATCATCCTGACCATCCTGACCATCCTGGCCGTCCTCGGCCCCCCGTTGCTTCCGCAAGTTTTCCACACCGTAAAACATGTCGCGGACATCCTTTTCGGACACCTGCATGTCTGTCTCGTCCACGGCCCGACCAAGAGGGACCTCTAGGTCCGAGGACAAGCGTCCCTCGGTGCGGGCCAGGGTGTACCCATGCAGACTCGGAACCTCGGTCTGGCCCGGATCCATGGCGATGATCAATTTCGGGGGCGCACCTTGCGGGGACGACGACGCGGTGATGTGGAGGGGGTTGCGCGGGAGTTGGATGATGCTTGGGTTCTTGAGGTGGTTCTCTGCGGGGGCGAGGTGCCAGGTGAAGATGGCTGGGATACTATGTGATTGTCAGTGGTTTTTTTTTTCTTTTTTCTTTCTTTCTTTCTTTCTTTTTTTTTTGGCTGGGAAGTAAAGAGGGTTGAATGTATGAAAGACGTACCCTTCGCAAATGGCCAGTACGTATGCCAGGGGGCCTTGGTCGGAAGGGTACAGCAAGGATGTCAGGGCCGAGAGGGCGACCTTGGCGGTCTGCGGGACGACTTCCTGCGCCAGGGACAGCAGGTTTGTCCTGGACAGGATGGAGCCGGCTTTCCAGTTCCAGAGGAGCAGGTCGTCGTCGCCGCCGCCCGAGATGAGAACGTCGTCGCGGCCGGGGGGGATGAGCATGTCGCTGACGAACTCCTTGTGGCCGAGGCAGAAGGACTCTATGATGTGTGCCTGGGGGATGTAGCGCGAGACGCGGATGTGCTCGTCCCGGTCGGCGGTCAGGATGTACCTTCTCCCCTGGGACTCGGCGACGACGAGCGAGGTGAGCATGGACACGTGGCCGAGGAGGAGTTGGAGCTCGAAGCCGGGCGCCTCGGCCGATGGCGAGGACTCGCCGCGCTTTGCTTTCTCGGCCTCGATCTGTTTGCGCTGGTGCTCCAGGGCGGCCAGGTTGCGCTTGGAGTGCACGGTGAGGGTGTTGGCTGCTGGCTCGGCGGGTTTGGGACCGCGTAGGGTGGATGGCGTGCGGAGGGCAAGCGAGGAGGGCGAGAGGGGCGTGATGAGCAGCGGGAGGGAGTAGACATCGCCAAACTTGTCCGCGACGAGAATGTGAGGGCCGAATCCTAGGACGAGGGAGCTGGGGCGTTTGGGCATGACTCTGGTTTTTGGAGACGTTTGTTAGCGACGGTTCAGCTCAAGAGAGATTGATCTGGGCTCCTCCCCCTCTCCCCTTTTTTTTTGGGAGGGGGGAGAGGAAGAAGGGAGTCGAGGCGGCGGGCATGCGCCACGGGTTATCCATACGATTTCCATTACCTTTGACTCAATTGCGTGAGAACACCCCGGCCGTCGTGCTCAAACACCCAAAGCGCCTTGTCGTGGCCCGAAACCGCAACTAAATGCGAGCCGTCGGTCGTGCATGTCATGAGCGTGATGACCGGCCGGTCGACCACCACCTTTCCCATTCTCGAGTTATCGCCGTGGCTCGGGCCCTTGCTCTGCTTCTTGCCCCTTCTCTTGCCCTGGACTGCGCTCGTTTTCGCCGAAGCATCCTCCGTCCTAGGGAGCTCCGCGCCATCCGAAGCGGCATTGGCATCGTCGCTTTGCGCCGTCCTTTGTCTCTTGGCCGGCGGCTCATCTGCTTCTGCGGCCGGGGTCGCCGTGCTTTCGTCGCCGGGAGGCCTCGAGCCCTTTTGCGGTTCGGCGGCGTTGACGAGTTTCTCTACATCCGGGTGCTGCCATGTGGATAGGTGCTTGCCATCGGAGAGGTTGAAGGAGTGAATCTTGCCGCCGCGCGTGGCAAAGAGAATGTCGCGCGTGGTTTGCACGCGGTTATAGGGAATGGCCGCGAGACTCATTTTTTTTTTTTTTTTTTTGCTCACAAGGACCTCGACGGTTGATGGGACGGGCTACCGGGTTGCTTTGACGACCCGATGGGCGAGTTTGGCGCGCGACTTTCTGTTCATATAGGCATCTATTAAGAGCCCGGTGTTGTCATACTGTAGATGTACCTCTCGCGAAAAAAAAAAAAAAGAAATAAAGGTACATACAACAACGTCACTTCTGGGCTCCGCGTCTCCCAAAATCGTCATGATTGGCCAAAGGGTGGGTAGCGCTCGACACCGCACACAAGACCCACATAGAATCCCCAGAATGGTTAGCGTCTTTTAAGCCCTAAGCAACAGCCAAGCGGGGCGGACATGCGTCCCAAAATGTGTGCGAGCGGACCACACAATTTTGGCGAAAAGAGAGGAGCGAAAAAAAAAAAAAATTAAAGAAAAAAGGCAAAGGAAAAAAAAGAAAGCGACCTCCGAGATTTTGCCTGCGGTCTGCTCGTGGCTCTTCCCCGTTAAACCGCTGGTTCGCACGACAAACTCTCTTCCCTCACCACCACACAACTACCTATACCCCTTGCCCTGAAATATCCTGCCTTCATTCAATAAGAAGATATGGGGGGCAAGACTGCAAACAAGGCCGGGTACTTCGACAAGCTCAAGAGCTTGCTCGAGGAGTACCGCTCCGTCTTCGTCGTTGCCATCGACAATGTCAGCTCTCAGCAGATGCACGAGATCCGACATGCTCTCCGAAACCAGGGTGTTGTCCTGATGGGAAAGAACACTATGGTACGTTGATCTTCTTCTTTTCCCCCCCTCTCAATTGTGAGCCGTTGTCAGGAATGGCTTCTTGCGCTTCCGGTCATGGACCTTTGAAGAGGCTATGCGACTGTATAAATATCACAAGACGTCACGTCACTAACTCGTGTTTTTTTTTTCACCAACAATAGGTTCGCCGAGCTCTCAAGACCTTCATCAACGACACCCCCGAATATGAGCGTCTCCTGCCCTTCGTCAAGGGCAATGTCGGTTTCGTCTTCACCAACGGCGACCTCAAGGAAATCCGCGACAAGTTGCTTTCCAACCGTGTCGCCGCTCCCGCTCGTGCCGGTGCCGTCGCGCCCGTCGACGTCTGGGTGCCCGCCGGAAACACTGGCATGGAACCCGGCAAGACTTCCTTCTTCCAGGCTCTCGGTGTCCCCACCAAGATTGCCCGTGGTACCATTGAAATCACGACCGACCTGAAGCTGGTCGAGGCCAAGGCCAAGGTCGGCCCCTCCGAGGCCACCCTGCTCAACATGCTCAACATCTCCCCCTTCACCTACGGTATGGGCGTCGAGCAGGTTTACGACCAGGGCCAGGTCTTCCCCCCCGAGATTCTCGACATTGGCGACGAGCAGCTCCTCAGCGCCTTGTCGTCGGCCATTGCGACCGTTGCCACCATCTCTCTGGCCATTAACTTCCCCACCCTGCCCTCGGTCATGCACTCCCTTGTCAACTCGTACAAGAAGGTCCTCGCCGTCGCCATCGAGACCGACTTCTCCTGGCCCGAGATTGAGCAGCTCAAGGATCGCATCGCCAACCCCGAGGCCTACGCGGCTGCTGCCCCCGCCGCCGCCGCCGGTGGCTCTTCCGCGGCCGCCCCCGCCGAGGAGGCCAAGAAGGACGAGTCCGAGGAGGAAGAGGACGACGAAGGTTTCGGTGGTCTCTTGTACGTGGCTCCTACTAACGCACCCCTCCCCTCCCCATATCTCCGTCAATATTCCCCCCATGCTTCCTCACCTTACACTAACACTTCCAAGCGACTAAACCGAGTCCCGAACCAACAAAACTACCCCAAAAAAATCACTTAAAACGGGCTTTGGGCTGGCTTTCGTCCATCCTGAGTGGGTTCCCACCACGATTCCAACCATATTGAAATACGGGTCCATAGAGTCTCTTTCCTCCAATGACCGAGAGGCGAGGACAGGTTTTCTTTTGTCATCGTCCAATCCCCTCGGTCAGGAGAAGCGACGCATGAATGAAAGCTATGCCAAGCACGAGATGCGAGCCTGTGATTCCAACCAAGAACCAAAGACATGTGAAAAGTGAAGGCTGTTGCTGTTTTGAAAAGAGTAAAAGAGTAGCACTGCCTCGAACAACAAAAGGTTAGTCAAGTGGTTTTGTCTTCTTCTTTTGTCACGTTGGTACTGCGACCATGCCTTTTTCGCTTGGATGATTATGAAAACACATCATGAGCTTTTTAACCCTGAACTCTATTGATGATACATGTTTCAACACCTTATGACTATTGCCGTACTTGCTTTTTTTTCTTCCATTACTTTACAAGACTTTTGCATATTCCCTGACATATATACTGACTTACCCGCTTAAGAAGGCCCTTTTCATTTTGACATCCATTACTCGTGACAAGAAATTTACCAGCCCATGTCCACTCTTTACACAGATTGTCCATTTCTATCTGTATAGTCTGTAGCAGAAGGCCCGCCGTACGCCATCGTAGAAGAAAAAGAAATCCCTGCCCACCTGGTCATTACATCACGCTTGCTGTTGCTCCAGGACACGTGTGGCCGTGTTTATGACTAGCTCCGGAAGACCCGCAAGCTTGGCCACCTTGAGCGCGTGGCTATGTCGATTGATGCCTCTTCGTAGCTTATGGACATAGATAAATCCTCCCTGGTCGTCCTCTTCGACGTCCGTGCAGTACAATTGCACAAGCCCGCCCTGTCCGTCCGACTCACTCAGACCATGGGCCGCCGCCAGGTCGGCCACGTCATGAAAATGCGTCGCGAACAGGGCTCGGCATTGATTCACGGTGACGAGATGGTGCAGACATGCGTAGGACACGGCCGTCCCGTCCTCGGGCGTTGTTCCCCGGCCAATCTCGTCCATAATCACAAAGGACCGCGGCGTGGCCTGCTTCAGGATCTGGGCCGTCTCCAGCATCTCCACCATGAAGGTGCTCTGGTCGCGGTACAAGTCGTCGGCCGATCCCACGCGACTGAATATGGCGTCCACGATACCCAGCTCGGCATATGACGCCGGCACGTAGCAACCGATTTGTGCGAGGATGGTGATGAGTGCGTTTTGACGCAAAAACGTGCTCTTGCCCGCCATGTTGGGACCTGTGATGAGCCAAACGAGACCGTCGGCTGGCGTGCCGACGTGGCAATCGTTTCGGACAAAGGTGCGCCCTTGCCCAACCAGGCCGCCTTCGACGGTGGGATGTCGCCCGCCGATGATGGTGTGCGTGGTGCCGTTGTTGACGATGGGGCGCGTGAGATTCTGCTCGACGGCCAGCTTGGCAAAGGACGTGGTGATGTCGAGCTCGTCGAGAACGGCGGCGTTTCGACGCAACTTGACGAGGTTACGGACCACCTCCTCCCGCAATAACTGGAAGACACGCTGCTCTTCGCGGCGGATATGGAAGCGGACCTGATCCATACGCTGTCCGAGGGATGTCCATTCCGGGAGGTGGAATGATGTCGTTGTCCGGCTGGACGAGAGTGCCCTGACATTCATCATGTGCCTGGTGTCCTTGCCCTTAATGTGAGCAATGTGTCCGAGGCCCGGGCTCCATCTCAGGGTGAGAGACGAGGCGCCGAGCTTCTCGCGCAACCTGTCGCTCAGCTCAGCCTTCTCTTCCAGCAAAGATGTCAGCTCGGCATGCAGTCTTCTCAGGTTGGCGCTCGCGCCAGGTTTCATGATCCATGCTTCGCTGTCTTCGGCATAAATCTCCTTGATTGACGTGGGTCGTTTCTTTTTGTCCTTTGGTAACGTCAGGCGGTCCTCTTCCGATCCTTCGGCGGCGACGACGTCTTGCGCGAGAGCCAACAGGTGGCTGGCTGCAGACTTCTCGACCTCGTTCTGAATAAAGATTCCCTCCTCGTCGATGGCGTCTTTGATTTTGCGGGCGAGTTTGAGCGGCTGAGTGAGGTCCATCCGGAGCAGAAGGTCTTGGAAGCAGCCACGTTGCGATGCATCCTCGGGCAGAACATGCTTGTTCTCGTCCAGCATGTCAACGATATCCTTTGTCGTACGTATGGTATGCGCCAGGGCAAGCAAGTCATCCGCGTCGCCGCGGCCCAAGGAGAACTTTTGTACCAGCCGCTGGGAGTCGTGGCAGCGCCGCAGAAGGATTATGACGGAGTCGCGCAGATGCTCCATGGTCATGAACTGGGCCACGAGATTCTGTCGCGCACGGATGGTGTCGAGAGATGTCGATGGAGAGCTTAACCATTCGTGCAACAGCCTAGCGCCGCTCTTGGTGACTGTCCGTCTGATGGCATGCAGGAGGCTCCCGCGAAAGAAGCCATCTCGGATGGTCTGTTTGATCTCTAGAGCTCGCAAGCTATTCTTGTCGATATTCATGATCTGCATGCTTTCGTGCCGCAGGGGGGGCAGCAGCTTCATCGTCGTCCCCCGCAATCTGTCCTTGACATAATTCAAGAGCAGATTGCCGGCGGAGACTTCGTCGGTGGTAAAACTCTTTTGCGTGTCTTCCGGCACCTCGGACTCTAGGAATGGTGTCCAGTCGTCCATGTTTTTGAGTTGACCCGGAGGAGCGTACGTCAGTAGATACCTGTCTTCGGCAAGAGTGGAGAAAATATCATGATCTTTTTGGGATTCAATCTCGGCGTCGAGAACAACCTCACGGGGTCCAATACGGGCCAGTGTCGATGACAGGCAGGACAGATCCGTTGACTGGGTGAAGAAGTGTCCGGTCGATAAGTCCAGCCAGGCCAAGCCAAAGGGCAAGGAGGTCTCGGAGTGTGGAAAGGGGCTTTTATCGTCGGTGGCCGGTGCAGGTGGCTCCTCCATGGCGGCGGTTTTCGGGTTCACATGAATGGCCAGGACGTAGTTGCTTGCGTATGGATCAATGAAGTTTTCGTCAATGAGGGTACCGGGGGTGACGATGCGGGCCACGCGTCGATCATGCATCAGGCCACCCGATTTGACCCTGTCGGCGGCATCGTAGGGAAATTCTTCGGCTATTGCCACATAGCGATTCAAGTCCTGGACGAGTATTTTCAAGTACCTGTCCAGTTGAAAAAATGGAAAGCCTGCCTGGCACCGGGTACGGTCAGCTGCTCATGGCCCGTAGTCGTACGTGGCTTGTGAGGAAATGTGGGAGAAATGTCGCCATGTTGAAACGTCGAAAGGTCAAGGCCGAAACATGAAAATCGGGCGGGGAGGAGGGGGAGCGCTATTTCTCACCATGGGCACGGGGCCAGCGCTGGTCTTCTTGGATCCCAACTTGATATTGAGGAGCGGGGCGTACTCGTCGGCATGTTCAAAATACAGCTCGTAGAAGCCTCCGACGCGGGTGAGAAGCACACAGTTTTCAAACTTGCGCATGTTGTGCCGCGCCTGCAAGACAACCGGGGGGTAGCTCGGCTCCTCGCGGCCATCGGCTTCGTCGGGGACGGGTTGGGCCTGACACGGAACAAGGCCCTGGGGTAGGTCGGACAGCTTGACGGTGGTCGTGGTCTTTTTGCCGCGAATCTGAGCCCGGGATCCGGCCGCGCCTGCGACTGCCGCTGCCGCTACCGGCCGGCAAGGCTGCCCGCTAGCCGCAAGCGAACGCGCCGCGTCTCTGCAAGCCGCAAAGGAGACAATGCGGCGGCGGCACGGAGGACGAAGACGGAGTGGGGGACGCAGGCGAAGCATGGCATGGACATGGAGAGGAAGAGAAAGATGAAGAGGAGGGGGGTGGGAGGGGGTGAGAGGGGAAGGGGCGGAATTGGCCTCCGAGTTTGCGCACAGCTGGAGCGCGATGCCGGGACGCGGTGGTACGGTGGCGGGAGGCAGGAGGCAGGAGGCAGGTGGTTGTCGTGGGAGGAGCGACGCGTCGGGTCGTGTGGTCGCGTGGCCGTGTGGTCGTGTGGCCGGAAGGAAGTCGGAACCCACCACAACCACAAGGCAACCACAACACAACCCCGTCTGCTCCTTCCCGGACAGCATGGAAACGTGGAGACACCACTAGCATCGTCGCCAGCATCGCCAGCTTCGCCAGCTTCACCAGCATCACCAGGAGCGTGCATGTGCGTTTCGGACCTGCCTTCAGGATGGATGACGCTGCGAGGCTTGCACACCCGACCGGTCACGCGATGGCCTCTAGCCTCGAGCCTCGATGGCCGCGAGTTTTGCAACCCGACGACGAGCACACGCGCTTCTTGGACAACGTCTCCTGCATCCCTTTCCACACCTGTTCCGTGACTGGGCACGGCCGTCTCTCGCCCCAGTGTACATGCTTACTTACCTGCATACTTACATACATTAAGTACCTACATACATACAACCGTCTGGTCCGACTTGGTCGTGTTTTTCCGTCCTACTCCCGTCCCTCTGTCGTTCTCGGATTCGTGCGGAGCGCCGTCACATTCCTAGGAGACGTGGGCTTCACACGCCAGCTCACGATTTTCATCTAGTCATCTCCGACACGCGAGCCGTTTTGAAATACCTATATCCAGCATTCATACTTTACCTACCTAGGTAGGTAACCCACCTGCGTAGCAGTCTTGGGGTTGTGCGGGTCCTGGCAGCCGGAGCCGGACCCGTGGCGTCTGTTGGGCAAAATGAGGTACGTGGCATGTCCGTCAGTTCCGTCGTCCGTCGTCCCCGCGTTCCTCTGAGCATCATGATGGTCATGATGCATCATGACTGGACGAAGATGTGCTGCCATGCCCCTGGCCCGTCCATGATCCTCGACCCCGCCACTAGCCCCCCTCCCTGTGCCCCCCGGCCTGGCGCCCTCGAGCAGCCCCAGTTGCCCCCCCCCCC